>JAQFZT010000018.1:0-69789 GCA_034696325.1 Camisiidae sp. | reverse complement strand
AATAAACTTTATATGATTTTATTGTATTCTATTATATTGAAGATTAGTTCTGTTTACTTTCAAACTCACACCAATTGAAGTACTTGCGGAAAAAATATCAAATAAATCCTGTTATCCCTATCAATAATGAAAACATATGTCGATGATTACAAGAACACTTGTGAATAAATGTTTTATATGTGATTATGAAAATAAGTTAATTACTTATAAATCAAAGCGAAGACCCTCATAATCGTTAACTGAACTCTTTCCTAATCTTCAAACCCTCATTAAACTCAGAGATCGAATGAGTGAATATTAAAGTTCAGATAAAACTACATTTAATTATATGTGAAGAGATACCGCGCTTTGGGTTCACGCTATCGTTTATTTAAATGCTTAGATAAAGCTTAACGTTTAAAATCTAATCGAATAGATATCTAAGCATTTAAATGGACGATAGCGTGAACCCCAAAGCGCGGTGTCTCTTCACATATCTATTACTTTTGAAATAAATTTTTTCTATTCAAACAAAATTTATTTGCAAACAAGAATTGAATGCATGCATTCCTGAAGACACAATTCAGCCTTTAAATAGCTTTGTCATTCTGTTCTATGCTCTCAATGCAAATGATATTCTAAATTAGTTGTGATCAAAACATTCATGTTTAATGCAACTCAAATAAAATTCAATTCAATATGAACTACTGTATAACCGAAGATTCTCACAATATTTTCAAATAAACCAGATTTCATCTTATCATAAATAAATTTGTTTCTTATCTCTAACTCAACTCATACTAAATGATTTGATAGCAATTAAGCATATATTTTCTCTGATGGATAAAAGTTTTCTAAGTGTTAGGTTAGGTTTCATTTATATTTCATTGATACTATTCTATATCTGTTATCTAAAAGTTAAATTACTTTTAACGCATAGCGTTAGTAATACTAATCCTATTGTTGTCATTAGATTTTGTCTAAGGTTTGAATTTTTATCTGAATTCTCGATTAAATTTATAATTAGAAAACATAAAATTATGTAAAATTGCAATACTTTTTTTTAATCTACAGCTCAACTTCTAATTGATTGGCTTTCAAATTATGTAGGCATAAGTCTAGAGTGCCATGTCTCTCTAGAGATCTAACAATTTATTAGGTTCTGCTTTAAACTGCAAATCATTTAGCCTGAAGATATTGTGTAACAATTAATCCACAAAAATTACTTCTTGATTGTTAAGGGAATTGTTGGTTTCTGACTACTACGCAACTACTTTTTGATCAAAAATGTCTGCTATTCTGTATAAGTTAATAAAGCTATATTAGAGCTTGCATTCCATTCCTGTTTACATTAGAAACTAGTGTAAGAGCTTAACTTGTAAGTTATTTCTACTTAAATTTATATTACTAGTTATATTTTCTGCTCTGTTCAGAAGTAACTGCAATTTTGTAGATAAAGTAATGCAACCCATTTTATGAGATATCGAATCTATATTTTGAAGTGTCACCAACTTTTATGTCGTTCAAAAACATTTATAGATTCAGATGAAACTATTTCTAATCCCTTGAGATTCCTAACTTTGTGACCATTTATTACAGTTAATGCGAGAGAGAGAGAGAGAGAGCGAGAGAGAGCGAGAGAGAGAGCGAGAGAGCGAGAGAGAGAGAGAGAGAGAGCGAGAGAGAGAGAGAGAGAGAGAGAGAGAGAGCGAGAGAGAGAGAGAGAGAGAGAGACTAGCCATGCACTCATAAGTTCCACTATCCATTTGTCTTGCGGGGTCGATCTCCAATTTGCTTTTGATCTTGTCTTTGCCATATTTCCATTCAGATATCTTTATAAATGGAAAGTATTACTTTAGGTATTTTATTCTCAATGCTTTGTTCAAAAAGCATACTTGTAGATAAGGGTGTAAATGAGCATCTAATTCGATACTATCCTTAAACCAAGTAATCCTATAATAAACTAACTTTAGTAGAAGGCATCCATCAATCATTGTAATATCTCAACTTACATAGGAACAGGATCACCAGTAGCTACGCATATAAACACTATCTAAGTTAATAAATCATGAGTTAGTAAGAAAAAGATGGCCAATAATTTTACTTGAGACAGATAGAGTAGAAATACTCACTTTATGCCCGAGATAGAATTCATAGTCGAAATGAGACGCCTGAATAATTTGAGCGCCCTATCAATACCAAAGATTTAAAAATATATTCTCAAAGGAAAATAGTCGTAATTCAAGATTATAGGTAATGAGAAATAAATCTCCACATTATATTTTCTTTTTCACTCTCTGATAAGGCAATAGCACTCACTTTTGTGATCCCCAACAATAAATGAATCAAATAAGTGCTCTAAAGTCAGTGTTAATGACTACCGATTCAAAAAAAGAAAACACTTCGAAATGTTCAAACCCTGTTTGTTATATTTCAATACTCAAAAAGCATCTTTTGTCCTATTTATAGTTAGGAGTCAACCCAAAGCATAGATATTTATTCCTCGTATTCAAATATTATTAGAATAAAGTTAATTGTGTATTAACAACTACTTCAGTGTTGAATATAACAAAAGTTCATTACAAGTATATTTGCATAACCAGTTCATTAGAAGTTTTATTATCTAATACATAATCTCAACTAAGATTTAATGTAATCCTGGTTTCCAATAATTTCCAAAAAATTACAGTACGTTATGATTAGTCTTTAGATATTTAATTTGCGAAGAATTCATCTTCACTCATATATTTGATTGTAATATTTGTAACATAATTATATTAAATTCTAAAACAGGTTTTAAGCATTTTGAGTTCGAACATTTCGACGTGTACCCCAATGTAAATCTGAAAATTACTTCATTAAACAAAATTTCTTATCATTGGACTCAAAACTTAACACCAAATCCAATTTTACTATCTTTAATGATTTAACTCAGAAATAAGAAATTATTACTACTTGTTTAATATTATTTTAATATAAATTTGGGAATATTTTGATTGCCATTTAAAACATAAACTATTAAAATAATTCAAATATACATACAATGATGAAAATGGTCTTGGAGTGAGTTTTGACCTCACTTTTATCATGTGAATGTATCGAATTATATTTAAATAATATCGAATTGTTTTATGGATTGGAGGAAATTATTGGTAATGTGGCAAAAATGCTCACACTTAGGTTTTCATGCCTCAAAGGCTAAATGTAAATGATTTCTATAAATTTAGAAAGTTGTTTATTGTGCTCAACTGTGCTTTTTTCAAAAGAATTCCACATTTATAAATCTCATTTCAAACAATTTGAAATACAATTTTCTTGTCTTTTGGTTTAACATTCGTTAAAAATTGTGTAAATGATAAACAAAGTCTCTGCTACATTTGGGTAAAAATGCTTTCTGGTTGACTATGGGGTTCGTGATTAAAACTTTGAAATAGTTTTAAAGCTCAATAAAGTTAAGCACTATATTTCTGAATCAAATTCAATCAGAAAGCATTTTCTCCCAAATGTGTACTAACTTAGCATACTCTGAGTATATTAATGCTGAAGAATCTCAATATTTTATTAATATATACTGCAAGTGTTGCCTTTGAGAAGCAACTCTTGAATTTTGCAATTTCAATGTTCTATTCTCTCATAAAGTACTTTAGTTGCTGTTTATGTATGAAATTGCTTTAAAATTCAATTTTATTTTATAAGATATGAATTCTTAGTTCATGTATAGAATATTTAGAGGTTTTTGAATTTATTCGTAATTTTTAAATAGAAACACGAAAGAATGCTTTTCACTCTTCTCTAATTAAGAGACTTTGAATGAAATTGAGTTTTGATTTATATGAGAGGTGAGCACTTCAACTGCAAATTCAAATACAAACGGCCCAATTAATTACAAATTTACATTCAAATAATCTCTATTCTATAGAAAATATTAAATTTTCATTCAAATTAATAGATATAAAAATTATTGGAAAAAGTTTAAAAATTAAACTTTCGCGTGAAAACACTTTTATTTGAAAACAATTCTATCATACAATTAAATGATCAGATGAAATGACAAATCAATCATAATTTGAATGATTTATGAGAATATTTATTTGATTTGAACTCTACTAAAAAGGATTTTAATCTGAACAAAGATTTAAGTTGACTATTGGACACAATATTGCTTATGATTACAGATTTATAAAAAAATTAAATAATACTCCACTCATTTTTAAAGAATCTCTTCTAATAAATTGTAAAATCTATTTAGAAAATTTTGGAGAAATATATTATTGAAGCAATTATTCTATGAAATGATACTCACATTGGGATTATCATAATATTCTCTTCTTCTTGGATTTGTATAAAACAAAAATCTTGGCGATCCATGTTTTCTCATTTTCCCTCTTCTTCGCGATCCTTTACCTCTTCTTCCGTCAGTAATTGAAGATAAGAGTAACACGAATAGCATGCCAACTATTAAATAAGATCTGAGACGCATTTCAAGTTATTGTATAGCAATCGAATACTTTTTATAACGCGATAAGCATTCATTTGTTTTAATATCGAATATGTTCTCTCGATCGCCAAACTGGAGCTTTAAATTTTTTTTTCAAGAGCTGAGATGTTCAGCAGTTAACCATTCATCGAAAATTGTGCGCACGATCTTCTTAGTAAACATTGATTTTATTTCTCGGGCAGAATACATATTAACTAAATGTATTTTGACTGAATTGCCTTTTTTTAATATTGAAAAAAATATTTCTTGTTTACACGGAATAAACAATTTAGTATAGGCTTCAATCGATTCAATATAAACTTATTTCAAATTATTAGTTATTGGCAAAGGTTTTATGAATATATGGTTTCATAAAATGAGTCAATTATTTTCCATTTGATGAGATTTTTTTCGTCAGCCATCAAAAATCTCTTACTAACTTGACTTTGAGAAAATAATAAACTTTTAACAAAATTTCTATATTATCACTTTGGCATTGCTTAGAATATTGATTGTTTGTTTCATTTAAATTTTTGCTTGTGATAGAAGTTCTCAGTCTCAAAGTTTTTCTAATTAAAAGATCTGGTTTTCTAAATTAGATTAAGTATTTATAACTACTGCTTATATTTAAGCTCATATAAAAGTTTTTTAAAGAACAATAAGAGCTTTAATAAATTGGAATTATAAATGAGTTGATTGTAACAATTAAATACTTAATTTTTTTACATTCTTATATCTCTCAAATTAAAAACAAAATCAATCCAAACCTGATTTGACACTTACAGTAATGGTACACGAGTCAATGCGTGAATGTGCGTGAACTACCTGTACAGGTGGTATCATTTTAGCTTAACAATTGAGTGTTTCTTTGTTTGAATGAGAAAATATAAAAACTTTCGATACTTTTATTTATTTCTGTAATTATTAATATAAAAGTTTAAGCCATAGTTAATAAGACTAAAAGAAAAGAATTGTTATGTTGATAGTGGCGTTTGGAACGTTCCTTATCTATCTGAAGCATATCTGATTGATGGTTCATTGTTGAAAGTAACACAACAAGCATCAAATCAAATAGAGGACCGCTTCTCACCAACTTTTTATAACAGTCGTTATCCAGAAATGGATGCAGATATGACTTTCTGCAATATTCTTCGCGATAATGGAATTTTTATGTTTGTCATAAATTTAGAAGATTACGGACATTTGGTTACGAGCTCTACATTTGACATAACGAGAAAAAATCCTGACTTTTATGAGATTTATTCGAACCAAAAAGACTGGCAAAACAAATATATACACGAGAATTATAGCAAAGTCTTAACTTCAGATTATCATATCGAACAGCCGTGTCCTGATGTCTTTTGGTTTCCAGTTGTATCACCCATTTTTTGCCAACACCTTATCGGTCTGTTATAGCATCATAAATAAAGTATATAAATATCATAAATCTTTTTCTTCTTAGAAATTATGGAGAATTTCGGTCAATGGTCTGCTGGAAAAAATCATGTGAGATATTATTCTTATGTTTATGATTAGTTTAAATCTTCAAAGTCTTGTGAAAACTTAGTTCTTAGTTAACTAAAGGCTTAAAATACATAATATTGAATCTTAGTTATCAACTGCAAGTTATTCGATAAGCAATTCTCGGCTTTATTTTACATTATGAGTTCTCAAACTAGCATTTGTACAAATTTGGAAGTTTCTGAGATTCAATTCTACCCAATACTAAATTATTTGTACTTCAATGAAAAAGCATCACTTTCACCACCAAAATAATCATTCAATAGCTTATGGATCAATGATGAGTGAATCTAAGATCGGAAAAATTCTTTTCGATTAAATTTTTTCAGAATGAGTTTTTCACTATAAAAAAATTGTGAAATTTGTTGAGGACCTTATCCTGCAAAACGTTATCTCTAACACAATCCATTTCTCAATCAAATTGCACTTGAGTTCCATTGAGATTATATACTGCGCCCTAAGCTTATTAAACCTTTTTCAAACTCTCAAAAAATTCTTTTGTTCAAGTTTTGTCAGTTTTTAATTTAAAATCTTATCTTTTTTGAAAATATTGATTTACTAAACTTGAAATGATTTCAATTAATGATAGGACACTCGACTCGCTGGAGGCTATGAAAATGTTCCCACAAGAGATATTCATATGAATCAGGTTGGATTCGAACAACATTGGCTTTACTTCTTGAGGGAGTACATAAGACCAGTACAAGAAAAGGTTTTTGTGGGATATTTTCACGATGTGAGTCATTATTTAAAATGATTGACAAACTATGAAAAATATATAATGAAAATTTGATTCTCTCTGTGTATTAGCCGCCAAAAGCTCTAATGAATTTTGTAGTCCGTTATAATCCATCTGAACAGCCATATCTTCGTCCACATCACGATTCGTCAACTTATACTATTAATATCGCTCTGAATACCGTAAATGTTGACTATGAAGTAAAGAAATTTGATTTGATTTATGCTTTGAATTGATAACTAATTTATTGAATTTAATGACTGAATAGGGCGGTGGGTGTCGTTTTCTTCGATACAACTGTAGTGTAATAGATCTTCGAATGGGCTGGTCTTTAATACATCCGGGAAGACTTACTCATTATCACGAAGGGCTTCATGTCACTAAAGGAACACGTTATATAATGGTCTCTTTTGTAGATCCCTAATAACAATCAATTCATTCATTATTGTTTGATGGTTTTCAACAACAAATCTAAATCATTCAATGGATGTCTCATATGCTCGAGTTCGGCAGCTTTTTAAATGAGATTTTTCTCTAAACTATACTCTTTTATAATATATTTAGTCATTTTGCCAAAAAATGTTGCCATAAATGTCCCCTTAAACTAGTCTGTAGTCTATTTATGCCTTTCGAGAAACGCTAATTTTGAAGCAATAATTTAATAATTTAATAATTAAATAAATACTCAATTTGTTTAACTTAATAAATACGATATATCGCAAAGTAAACTAAAGTGAATATAAATTATATAATATTATTAATAACTACAAAGAATGTTTATTATGAAAAAGTTCTGTTTTCGGAATATTAGTATTATCCATATGAATGATAGTTGCAATACATTTCTCAATACATTACATGAGACTATATGCTTAGCAATTCTTTAGTTATTGATCGACTAGTTTAGAGTGTGTATACATTTGATGTAAGAGAGGAGAGCGTTAGTCTAAACAGTAAGATCTACCGTTTGTGGCACTCTCAGCATAGCTACTCAAACATAGCTACAGTTGTGTTCAAGTCATAACATCTACACATCTCTCGCTTCTATCAAAGTAAAGAAGCAGTACGTCATAACCTATGTATACATTACATGAGATGTGATGTTTCCCAGTTATGCGGGATTTATGTCATTATAAGAAGGCAACGCTTCCAATTAAGTAGTTTGCACTTTATTTTTAAGAATGCTTTCACACAAAAACGCAACTTTATGAAAGTTTCGTGTTTATAGTATACTGTTTAATATAATTGTCTACAATTCGCTTCAATCATATCTAATATTAACATGAAGTACTGCAAAATGTAAGACTCCCGGCAGGTAAGAGTAAACCATACTTTCATCTTCCGTAACTATGCTCGATATCCGCTATCGAATCTGTAAGCATGCGCTCAAAAATAAATTTTTTCAGTAAATTATTAGGATTGTTGTATTAGCAGTAAATTTGTCAGCCAATAACCAAAAATAAGAAGCAGGAAAATGTTTTATCCCTTACTATTTTTTATGGCTGCGACATGTTATTAAAACATTGCAAAGTAATAACTATTAACACTAATGCATTCAAGTCATGTAAAAAATTATAGATTATCCTGTTTTGTATGCACTCTTTAATATCAATTATATATTTCGATTTTTTCTGCAGAAAAATTACAAAAATCAATCAAATTTTCATATAATTTTAATTAGAATTAATGATAACTAGATTGACTGGACATTAGAAGAATAGTATTTTCTATGCGATAATTTATTGAATATGTTTTTTATTTGATTATTAATAGTCAATATTTGCCTGCGACTACATTATCCATTTGAGAGTTGACTACTTATCAATTCAAACCACATCAAAACAGTTAATCTTGAAATACTCTTTCTCTGAGATTTGATGCGATTCTTTGAAACCAATGGATTAGAATTTGATATAATTATAATCAGTTGAAATAATTAGAAGAAATGAACTCATTGAATGAAGTGACGAATTTTGATGATGAATTAGTAGATTATTTTGTATGCGCTTCTTTAAGCGATATATCGATCCATTTACAGAAGGCCTGTATATAGAGTGCTGGCCTTCGCAGCTTTGATTATATGCGCAATGGATACTTAAAAGCTATCATTCTCTCGATCTCTAATAATGCAATAGTTAACCGAAAAGTAAGGTTTGTTGTAAGTCTCCTATGAGAGTGTGTCTTCATTGATGTGTGCCATTAAAAATGAGGCAAAGATATCAACGCCAACAAATGATGTTCTAGTCCTGCCAGTCTTGTCAACAGTCTTTTCAATTTAAGCAAACATTCACTTTATCTTTTTTATAATTAATAAGAAGCGTAAATACATTTAAAATAGTCCATCGAATTAATGGTATAACAGAACAAATAACATTTATTAAGATCATTCATTTCATTTTACTAACTGTGTAGTAAGGCTACAATGCTAAGCAGGTAAGTATCTTTACCGTCAAAGTAATCAAACCCATAATTTATTCCGTTTTTATAGTCTAAATCATTCAGTCTTTACAAGCAATAAATTCAAACTTTTCAAAACATATTTTCAAATTTCCATTTTTCATGTAAAATTCAGTTGTTTTCGGATTTTTTCAGATTGAGTTTCATATAAATTCTTATTAAGCATAAAATCAAATATTTATTACCAATTAATCATTAAATTCATATCTCATTCACTCAGACTATTTAAATGCGGCGCAACTCAAGAGTCAACACACATTCAAAATGAATGGGATTCAATTAAAGCCAGTGAGTCTTATATTGTGATCTTTTTCTTTTTAAAGTCATTTTTAATAAGATTTTAGTTAAAACTTTATCAACAAATTCTATTCATATACTTTCTATGCTTTTGTGTTAAGTTTTCGAATTCGGTGTTTGAAAAAAACTGAACTTATAATTTCTGAAAATATGCGCAAATTAGTTATTACAAATTTAATTTTATAAATAAAAAATAGAATAAATGATTGATTATGAGGAAAATGCTTTGCATCTGAATTATTGAATTAGTAAAGGCTGAAATACAAGTTTTTAGTTTTATATGTGCGTCAATTTTCAAGTTTGACATTGAAATCATTGGCTTAACTTTGATAGCTTAAAACGAATTTTTTGATTTCGAAATCAAATCTCTATTTGTAAAATTAATGCATATATTTGATAGAAAAGCTGCTTTTGAAAGTTTCATTTATAACACACGAAATAAAATTCACTTTGCAATGCTTTTTATTTGAGTTTATTAAACATTAAATTTTTAGACTTCTTATAGATTTACTCTAGTTTTCTCATTTAGTGACTAAATATTCTTTTTGATGTTTTCACAAATTGAATTTATAGCTAAAACATTTTTCTGAGTATTATCTTTATTAACTGGAAAATATTTATAAAAAAAATGTAATTGAAAGATAAAGGAAATAGATTGAAAATGAGATTTAGAAAAGCTCATAATGTTATTGCTCAACACTTCTTGTGATTGCTAATAGAGACACTAACTTGAGTACAGCTACTCCAGGAAAGTTATGCAGAGATCCCTTCAGATCAAGTCATAAATGAAGATCAAACATGAGGGAAAACATAGAAATTGAAATTTTGATGAGTAATAACATTAAATGGTAGTAATGATTATTAGCATTGAGTAGTGGTTATGAGTTGTTGACCCTTATAAATCTGCATCACTTCCTGAGTGATGGATACATAACTTTCCTGAGTAGCTGTACTTTTGTTTTCTAATTTGACTGAAAGATACCGGAAAGGAATTTTGAGTACAAAATTAGCTTCAAGTGAAAACCCAAAAGCTTTTATCGTTAGAAAATAGATGAGCTTATTTGAATGCATGACACTTGATTTGGTCATCTCTCCAAATGTATATTTCAATAAATTTAAATATTCCATCAAATTTAATGGCTTTTGAGTTGTTTCTGAGCTTAGAGTGTTTCCAATTCCATAAAACATAATATTCCGAATAGAACTAATTCTCTATATTTAGAAAGTTCTCTATATTTATTTAAGCTTAACATAAAGGATATCCAATACAAGCACTAAAATCGAATTTTAATTGCTATTTAAAAAGCCATGAAATCACGTTAGAAACGATTGAAGTAACATAAGACTGAAGAGACGGCGCATTTATTGTCATTTTCATACCATCTGTATAAATGTAATCAATTCGGATGAACTAGTAATAAAAAGTTAAGGTCAGGTCCATTTTGGCATTATCTTATTAATTAAAATGAGTACTTGAATAATAAATTGATGAAAATAACTAAAAATTAAAAACTATTTCAAGCATTCATGAAAGATGCGATAGCTATCGAAAGATCATTTTTTGACTTATTTAATCATTTTGTTACGTAAATGAATGTTTAGTTTGATTTTTGAAGTATTGATAGCCTTGATCCTGAACTGTTACGTATATGATTGCTAGTTAAACAAAAGTGGAAATGTTTGGAGAAATATTAGATTTGATTGCATTGATAAGCGGTGTGCGGATATAGTTTCACTGGAAAAAATTGATTAAAGCTTTTGCCATTTTAACTCTCGACATAAGTTGATTGTAATTGTAATACTCGATTATATTATGTAAATATAAGAAGAAAAACTGTTTATTATTTAAAAAATTGCAATAACTTATGAGCATTAACTTATTGTCAAATTGAAGTACATGTTAACGAATGTTTCAGATGCCTCGGTATAAAAGAGCTGAATTCGACGAGGATTCGGATGTGAGTAACTTTCCGACTGACATCACTATAACAGGCATTGGAAACCCTAATTTATCTGCAAGTGGACAGCAATTGGCTGCTGAAGTACAAGAACATGCACATCAAAAGATGTCGAGCCCTCCAGGGGTCTCCTTTTTTAGTCCAGTCAGTGGTATTACTAGAACTGGCAGAAGAAGAAGTTTTTGGGGTCGATCTTCGCCTTTTGAAAAACTATTGTTAATTCTTATTGGGTTTCTAAGTTGTGTTATTATTATACTAATATCCGTTTTAGCCGCTCAATCAAATACAACCCTACAAGTGCACGTTAGTACACAATCTAATAAATGTAAGTATTAATCAGTTAGACTTTCATTAGTATTCATACAAACTAAGTATACGAAGCAATTGTAATGTTACTGCCTTTTGCCTTAATTAAGTTATAATATCAGTTAAAGGTTATAAGTTGACTAAAGCTTATACTTGAATAATATTTGTTTAGCTCAATACTGCCTGACACCAGCATGTATAACAGTCGCGAGTGCTATTATCAATGCAATCGATCCTTCTGTTGATCCATGCGATGACTTTTATAAATATTCATGTGGCGGTTGGATTAAGGATAATCCATTGCCTGATGGAAAATCAATTTGGGGTACTTTTGGTAAATTATGGCAAGAAAATCAACTCGTAATGAAAAATGTTTTAGAAGAAATAAAACCCACTGAAAATTTGAGCACTGCTGAGATAAAAGCGAGAACATATTATCACTCATGTATGGATAAAAATGAAACCACTGAAAAATTAGGGCCAAAACCAATGCAAGATTTCTTATCTGAGGCATGAAAATATATTTCTTATTAAAATTTATGTTTCATTTTGTAATTAATATAGGCTTTAGTTCGTGAGTTACTCTACTATTGCTGCAAATCATGTTCTCATTTGAATAAAGTTTCAAATTTAAGAATAGGTGACAAGAAATAAGCGCTGAATTAAACTTATAAATTATTATAGCATTGAAGGTGATGGGCATCAGTGGTGGGATAACTTACGAACTAAAATGAAAAATAGTTTCTGATTAAACTCATTGAAAATATCTGTAGATCGACGGCTGGAATATAAGCGGTAATTTTGATGCTAGGATTTGGAATTTCCAAAATTCTTTAGAAGTTTTGCATAATAAATACAATAGAGGTGGACTATTTTCGTGGGCAGTGGGCGCTGACGAAAGAAATTCGTCTCGAAATATAATACAAATAGATCAAAGCGGTCTCGGACTGCCGTCAAGAGATTATTATCTTAATAAAAGTTCAGACGACGAAGTAATAAATACTAAATTCATATTCAAATTATTCTTTATTATCATTGATTTCTATGATTTAATTAAGGTTTTGAAAGCGTACTTATCATTCATGACTAAAGTTGGAGTTTTACTCGGAGGTGAAGAAGAGAGCACCAGAGCTCAAATGCAAGATGTTATAGAATTCGAGAAAGAATTAGCAAAGGTATGAATGCTTTAATAAAGTTTTATTTGAGCCGATATTTGATTTTTATACTTATAATGAAGATTACAATACCTGCGGATCAAAGAAGAGATGACGAGAGAACATATCACAAAATGACGTTAAAAGAATTGAATAGAAGGTGTCGTAAAATAGAATGGGTCAGCTATTTTCGATCGGCATTCAAACAGATTAAAAGAAATATCGATGATAGTGAACCAATAGTTGTCTATTCTCCTGAATATATGTCTAATTTATCAAAATTAATTGAAGATCATTTACAATCTGATGAAAAAAAAATGTAATCATTTTCAGTGTTTTATACAATACTAGCATTACTTTAAAGAATTGTCTTTTGATTTCAGTGTACTGGCGAACTATCTTGGCTGGTCTGTTGTTCAATCATTAACATCTTGTTTATCTAAACCATTTCGAGATGCATCAAAAATATTACGAAAAGCATTGATGGGATCAGAAGGGACAGAGTCTCCCTGGAGGTATTGTGTTTCTGACACCAATGGTGTGATGGGCTTCGCATTGGGCGCTATGTTTGTTCGCGCAGTATTTCACGGAGAATCCAAACAAATGGCTCAATCAATGATCGAAGAAGTGAGGGATGCCTTCAAAAATAATTTGCCTCATTTGAAATGGATGGACGATCAGACCAGAGAATTAGCTAAAGAAAAAGCTGATGCTATCACTGATATGATTGGTTTTCCGGATTTCATACTCGACGATACGAAACTAAATAAGAAATATGACGGAGTATTCAATTCTTTTATTTTTCAAATCAATTCATTCTGTGCTAATTTCTTACTCTTCTATTATTTCAGCTCGAATTCGAGGAAAATGATTATTTCGAAAATAACATTCGCGTAAATAAATTTGCTCTCATTAGAAATCTTCAGAAGATTGACAAACCGGTAAATATAGTTTTTCCTTTGATTAAGTTATATATTATTTAATCTTTTACCATAAATTAAATGACTTGCTATCAAATATTATGATTGAAAGTCTTTGAATCATAAATGAGCTCATATTTTGCATTTGAGGTCTAGTTCTAAAACACGATTTTATAAGATTACAAAATAGAAATAACTTTCAAACTTTTGTAGAATATTTAAAACAATGTACTTATTCCAGTTCAGGTTATTTAAAAATGATTGACTCATTAATTATGAGTTTTCACTGGCATACAAACTCATTATTCAGAAATGTCAAAAATTTCAAAATTATTTGATTTCACTAAAATCTCATATCAAATATTCTAGAAAAAGTGTAGCGAAAGTAATTCACAGATACAAACAAGAAATAAATTCTATGCTTGAACTTGTATAGTCACTACTGTAAAGACTATAGAATGCAATTTATCACTTGTATGTACACAAGTTTTCATATTAGTGTTTAAGTCTGTAGTGAGTCAACCACATTGACCACTAGACCAAACTCGTTAATGAAATATAGTTATTGAAAAACAATATCTTCTATACAGATCAAAAATCCAAAATTAAGAGAACGAAAATTCATAAGCCAATGGATTATAATTTTTATCTCGTTTACTAATCGATGAATTTAAACACTGAAAATTTGTATACAGGACATGCAGAAATTAGTAGGATAGCAACCGAAAGCATAAGTTGTAAACAAAGCAAGTTGCTCTTCAACTTCATTTCTGCATGTCCTGTACAACATTCACAAATAATTACAAATACTAGAGATGGGTCTCGATCAACCATCTCGAGACTAGTCAGAGTCTCTAAATTCATTTTTATAAATCTTATTTCTATATTTCATACATATTTATATAAAAATAAATATAACTTCAGATATCATTTTTCAAGCTTCACTTATTGAATAAAAATTAGTTTGAAATTTTCAAACTAAATACTCTATAAAGTGAATAAACTCGTATTTTTAAAAAATAACTAAACATTTAGAACTGAACAATTAAAAGCTTCAAGTATGAAGTTCTTAATGATTTTGAAAATCTCAAATATTCAGCTCTAATAAATATTGATAAACGTGTAAATCTTTTATTTCCTATTAAACTACTCATTTATTTCACCCGAAAAGGCATTTTAATAATTGATTGACTTCAAAAATGAATTTTTTATAAGTTGTCAACTTTACTCTTCGAGGTTTATTAAGTGGAAAATTTTTTTGAGAGTTCATAAATTAGATGGTTGTAAACACAATAACTGAAATCTGTCAATATTTGAAAAATATGAATAATCGATCGCTAACTTTCTGAATCGAATGTCTTTTGTCAAGTAGTTATTGATAGAATTGATCCAATTTTCTCAAAATCTAGGCTAACAAAAGCGAATGGGAGATGTCTCCGCCCACTGTCAATGCATATTATACCCCAACTAAGAACCAAATCGGTCAGTACAAACCATTTAAACATATTGTTTTAAGACACAAATTATAAATAACTCAATACATTTTTTATATGGTTTGATGCAGTCTTTCCGGCTGGAATTCTTCAGGTATTACATAATATTTCACGGCATAAAAGAAAAAGTTTAATCTTTTTTCTTAAAGTTTAATATTTTATCTTTTCAATACATTTAAGGTTCCGTTTTATGATGTAAATTATCCAAAATCATTAAACTTCGGAGCGATGGGTGTTGTAATGGGCCACGAATTGAGCCACGCCTTCGATGGTATACTGCGTTAAAAAAGTAATGATTTATCGATATCTTAAGTTTACTTAATATAATTAAGATCAGGGCAGAGAGTATGACAAACATGGAAATCTACATCAGTGGTGGAAAAATAGCACAATTAAAAGATTTGAGGAAAGAATGAAATGTTTTGTTGAACAATATTCACGATATCAACTTGGAAACGATCACGTGAGTCACTCGCTGTTATTAATTGAATCTTAAACTAGTATTATTGACATCAATTTCTTATATTAATGCCAATATGAGGAAAATTCATTCATAATTAGTTTTAGCACTATTTTACTGAATAAAAGTTATATAAATTTGTAAATTAGAAATATTTAGGGAAAACAAATATTCGGTTCACACCAATCAGACCCTAATCAGACCCCAATCTGAATTTTATGTGAAGCCAAATTGTTTTGCTCAATAATCTAACATAAAAAAACATTTTCCTCACGAAAAATCAAACCTCTGATGAACTCAATAAAAATTCAATTGAATGCCATTTATATTCATTATAAATGATTTCTATATTTCGAGTCTAGTGAAGAAAAATTGCTTTATTTAACTCATCAAAGTTGAATTGAGTATCATGATTGTCAGTTAAATACCATCTTTACTAGTAATTATATGGTAAAAAAGCATTCATTATTGAGAAATCTGTGCAAATGATCAATTCATTCTCACTGTCGACTAATGAATCGTCTCATATAAAAGAAAGCCAAAAGCAATGAAACTGAAAATGAATAGACAATTTGTACAGATCTTATCTTAATAATGAGTGCTTTTATACTACTAAATGCTCACATACTCCTTAAGTTCAAGTTCTTAGTCTCGCATCACAACACTTACATTGAAAATTTGAAGATAGATTGATGAAAGTCTAGATGTGAGGTCATTACCGTCATGCTAATTGAAAAAGTTTTCTAAGGATGATATCGTTCACGATATAATGATTATTTTGAAAGTATGCCAAATATATTCAAACAATGCAAGAAATTCCAAGAGTTATTCGATTACTAACACATAAAAGTTGCATTTGTGCGATCATTGCTCAATAGTAAACTCTCCAACTCTTTTATTTTCCAACTCTATTATAAATAAACAAACTATTTGACACACTTTATTCATGATTGTTCGGAACATATTTCTAAATTATGTTGTCTTTTCGATTTTGAATTTAAGAGTTATTTGCTTTGAAATCTATACAATTTGTTAATGCATTCTCTCATTTTCTAATGATTAACACATGAAGAAAAGAGAAAAAATGATTAGATAATGAGATAATCAAATCGTAAATTATAAGAATGTGATTACAAAACAATATCAATATTTGTATTGAAAATAAAATTAAATAATAGGTTAATGGAAAGCAAACTCTCGGGGAGAATGTTGCCGATAATGGAGGTCTTACTGCTGCTTATCATGTAAGAAATGAATGGTTTATGAATGTAAACCTAACCTAATCTAAATGATTTAACAATTTATTAGGCATACAAGTCGTGGCTGAGTAAGAACCCAACAGAGCCTCCGTTGCCAGGAGTGAACATGACAAATTTACAACTATTTTTTGTCGGATTTTCACAAGTTTGGTGTTCGACGAGTACACCCGAAGCAATTAAACTCCAAATACTGAATGATCCGCACAGTCCCGCTCAGTTTCGAGTAATTGGGACACTTTCGAACTCCAATGAATTTAAAGAACAGTTCAACTGTAAACCCAACTCTAATATGAATCCAGACAAGAAATGTGTGGTTTGGTAGTAATGGTGAAGCGTTTAACTTAATTATTGGTGATATATTATAAACTTTGAGAGTTTTATCTAATACACAATTAAATTATTTAAGTTGCATCTCAAATCATAACATGTGTCACTGTGTCTGTTATGTAGTGACACAGGAAAACATATTTCAAATCAATTGACAGCGTTCTTAATGTTTCATATACTGTAATCATATGTAAAGCTCTACCAAAAAGGGAAACGTGATATGAAAGTTTCAGTTCTAATCATACATTTTTTTTAAATTATTAGTAATTTCAGTCCATTTCAAAAATTAATCTGAATTAGGTTTTGACCACAGCCGACCGAACTTTAACAAATTACTAGATATACATGCATTTCAATATCTTTTATTTAAATTGAGATTAAAATCATTATAGTTTACAAGAAATCCGTTGTAAAAGAACTGAACTCCACAGAAATAGATTGAAAATACTTTTGACAGTTTATTATTTATAAAAAAAACATCTTTTGTAAGTGTATAACTATTTTAAACGTTGTACTGTATAGTATATTTGCTTTTTATGGTATTAATATTGAATTATTATGATCTTAAATTCAACGGCACTTCAATTATGTTAACTGTAACTTTTGAATTGTTTGTTAATTAGATTTTGATTATACTTTTATTTAAAACTTTTATATTCAAAATCATAATACAATACACTATAATTTTTTTTAATCAGATAAAAATATGTTAATCGTTGAATTCATGAGTTATTTTTCGTAATGAGGACAAAAACTGATTCTACTTTCGAGAAAAGATACAATTAGCCCGCTAGCTATCATGCCTAATGCCTAACGTCGATCATCATTGTTTCTTAAAATACAAACTATTCAATTGTAAAGTTATTGCATAAAAATGAAAATATTGTGTTCATTGTAAAGAGTAATTCTGAAACGCATTGTTTTGCATCTCATGAAAGCTTTATCATAGTAAACATATTCACGAAAAAATTGTGTTATTGTTTGTAATTAATCTGTAATTTAATTAAAAAGTTTTATTAAAATCGTTGAATAATTTGGTTTGTTTTGTGTTAATGCATGAGTGATCTGAAACTTGTAGCTATTGCTGCAATAACTGAATGAATTGCCTGTAAAAATGGGATAAATCTATTAACGAATTGTATGCAGTTATTTCTTTTTTCGGTACGCTATCAGTTCAACAATTATAGCTTTGGTGCGAACAGTTTTAACTATATTAAGGAAAAACAATACTATTTCGCTTGACATACAATATTGTACAATAGAGTATAACGCTATTAATTTAAATTTCCGTCAAGTTTAAGCGAAATGATAATAAACTGGCACCAAATATATGAAGGTCTGAAGTAAAACCAACCTTTAATTGGGTAAAACATATTTACTAATATAAAAGGCGTCTAAACAACTTTTTCGCATTTATATTGACTATTTATTTATTCTCTGAAAGTTGGCATATCTTTTATTATGCCTGTTGTTTTGATCCAAGAATTAGCAATGATAATAAACTTTTGAATTGAGTATTGAACAGAAAACTGACCCATAACTTACAACCGCAACTTTAGAAGTCAGTTTCGTATAGCTCTCAAAGTAGTGTCACTCATAAATATTTAATAATATTTAATCTCACTGTTGTTAAGTGACGCAATTTAACATACTTTCTAATAACATAAGAAACTTATTTCTCTCGAGGTATAGAACCAAGTCACTCATGACATCTAATAATAAAAGTTCAACTGAGAAAGAATAGAAGAATTGATTTTGATTATGACTTTTTCACAATAAGCCACTCAAGGACTTTATTGCTTTAATAATTTATGTTAAATAATAGTCAATTCAAGTGAATTAAAGCATAATGTAAGAGACAGTGATTACAGTTGTCAATATGAGCTTGACTTCAAGGGATGCTGAAGTTGGATCAAATCACCCCGACAGACAAAATTCTTCGACTGCTAAACTTGCGCCCAAACTCAGGTAATTCATTGTTTAAATAAACTTTACATTTACTTTTTCTATTATTATATTTTTCGTTTTATTCATCTTTCGACTAATAATCTAAAATTTATTAAGTTTTTATTTTGTAAACGTTGGCTTAACTCAGTGACATTTATAAAAAATCATAAATTTTACGATATTTAGCATTGAAAGATGGCAAGTGGCGATCAGGTCTTCAAATGGAAAAGCTTGGCGTTTCGGTGCGATCTTTGCTTTACTATTAACTGCACTTTTTTGCTTTTGTATTATTCTTCTTAGCAGTACAGGTAAATCTTTTTAAATGTTTAACAATCAAATTCTTAAAAAAAAATTCCCAATTATAATGAGGATTTATCAGAAAATTTATGAGTTTTAGAATTTGATTAATAAAAAAATATAATTTTCATTTAATATCTATATAATTTGAAATGCAAAATAAGTTATACTCAAAAGTAAGTGTCAGAAGCTTAAACGCCTTAAGATAAGTAACTTTGATTTACTCAATGTTTTAAGAATCCGAAAAATAATAGTATTTTACATGAAGCATTCTATAAGTCCTCATTTAACGTTAGCACACTTTTATTAATAGCGAGTGATTTTATTTGATTTTTTCTTCAAGACTTTATGAACAATAGCTCTGAATTATGCCTCACAAAGGACTGCATAACCGCTGCCGCATCTTTGTTAAATAGCATGGATTTAAAAGTGGATCCGTGTGAAGACTTCTTTGAATATGCTTGTGGTGGTTGGACACAGACCAATATGATAGATGAAGATGAGTCTAGACTCGACACATTCACTGTTATGAGAAATGAGTTGACAGATAAACTAAGAAGTAATATATTATTGAAACCAAATGTTTATTTTGCGTAATACATAATTGATGCTTTTTCGCAAAGTTATATTGGAGACGCCGATTGATGATTTGGATGGAAACGCAACCAAAAAAGCAAAGATTCTGTACATGTCCTGTATTGATGAAGAAACAATAGAAAACAGGGCAGAAAAGCCATTGATTAAGTTATTAGATGAAGAATTTGGCGGTTGGCCTCTACTCAAAAATTACTCAAAGGATATGAAAAGTGTTTCGTCAATGGATTGGGTGCTTATTCTAATTTTCAAACCATAGCATAAATTTTAAATAATGAGTTTAATGTGAATTTTTAAACTTTTCACTTTTTAGCTCAAGTGAATAACTAATGAATACATGCATAAAATTTAGTTAGTTTTGATACTTATAATTACTCAGTGATTACTTGAGCAAAGTTAACAGTTCACGTATTATTAATTAATGATTTTATTTCTTGTTTAACTCTTGATTGCAATAATTTTTTGTTTTTAGCTAAAAGTGATAGTTTTTGGGATGAATTTCTCTTTGGATACTTTTTTACACAATAAGATGCTGTATAACAAATGCTATATTTCTTGTTAGGTATCAATGATGGGAAAATTAAGACAATATAATAACGAAATAATAGTTGGTCATAATGTTGGCCCTCATGAATATAATGCATCAACTTTTGCAATTAAGGCAAGTCAAGCATTTAAGTGAAGTTTAATGATTTTAATATTCATGGCTTTAAAAATTATATGAAATTATGTATTTATATGCACACGACTAGAAAGCAATCATTTCATTTGAAGCAAAACATTATTTTCAAACAATAGGTATACCCCGCAACGCTTGGCCTCTCAAGTGCCGACTTCTATCAAAATACCAGTAGTCGTCAATATAAAGCTTATGTCCAATTAATAACTCAAGTAACAAATTTGTTGAATGCGCCCAACAATCAATCAGTCAATGATATCAATGATATGCTTGAATTTGAGTCCAAATTAGCCAACATATCGAGACCTTATGAAAAGAGTGGAGGAGCCAGTTATCAAAGATTCTCACTCAAAAAATTGGGAAAATTAGTACCAAATATTGATTGGAAGAGATATTTTGAATTAGCAATTCCTTTAAGCATAAATGAAACTGAAATAATCGGAGTTTACGGATTGGATTATTTCATGGATGTACAGGACTTGATATTAATGACTCCTGAAAGGTGAGCCCAACTCGTTGCAAATATGAAATTTAAGCTACAATAATGTCCCATTGAATAATTTCAGAACAGTTTTGAATTATCTTCTCTGGAGGTTCATTATGAATCGCGCAAATAATTTAGATTCACGTTTTGATAAAGCACAACAAGATTTCTTTAAAGAACAATACGGCACAAAAAGTCAATCCGCGCGATGGAAAAAGTGTGTCGATTATGTCAACAGTAATATGGGTATCAATTTCAAAATAAACTCATAATTTTTCAAAAATAAGTCAAAATTTGTATTCATAGTAATTATTTATCTAAAGGTATGGCTGTGAGTGCTCTTTACGTCAAAACACATTTTAACGCTGAAAGTAAAGAAAAGGTTAGTGCAAACAATTTGATTTTAATGCATGAGGAAGTACTTGTAACCCTCATATGCCAGAAAGGGTTTTTAGTTTTAACTAAAAAAGTTAATTCACTTAACTTTTACAAGTATTAAAGGTCATGAAATTGAATGGCATATGCTTTCACTAGCGAAACAAATTGCCATAAATTTGTGTATTATTTCAAATTTTTATAGGCCGAAGAAATGATTGAAAATATAAAAAATGAATTTTATGAAATACTCGATGAAGTTCATTGGATGGACGCAGAAACTAGAGCTGATGCAAAAACTAAAGTGAGATCTTATGTTAAAACTTATCAGATTATAAAGTTATTATTTTACAATTGAAGGCAGCTATGATGGAGCAACACATTGGATTTCCTGATTATATTTCCGATACTAATCATTTGGATGAAGAATATTCACATGTAAATACTTTTTTAAAAATAGTTTCGAATCTTTGACTTCCAAATAGAACTCAATTTAGTGTCTAATAGAAAAAATGTTGAAATTAAATTTGAAAAATGTTTTATTTTGAATGTTTAGCTGGACTTCCAAAAGGATATGTACTTCGAGAATGTTGTGGGTTACTTAAGAAACTCAACAAATAAAACACAGTCAAAACTATTCACTGAAGTAGAAAGAGATAAGTGAGTAACCACATACATTACCTGTGTCTGCCTTTTTTATCTAATAACAAATATCAATACATTCAGATGGACAGTAGTGCCAAGTGTTGTAAATGCTCATTATCACAGGTATAGAAATCTAATGAGTAAGTGTGAAATGAAAAAACTTTTCCTCTAATAACTGATAATTGACTTTAAAAATTTGATACATGTCAAGGTTTCCCGGCAGCCGTCCTTCAGTCACCATTATTTAATAGAAATTATCCGCATTCATTAAACTATGGTGCCATCGGATCAGTAAGTTTTAGTTCTCTTAATAGATTGTAATCACTTGAGCAATAAATTTTAAATTTCGATTTCCTTTGATTCAAGATTTTTAATTATTCGCGAAACAAATAAAAATGGGTTATTAGGCAAAGCTTTTAAGTTCTTTTATATTAGATTGAATAAAATGATTTCGACAGTTATGCAAAAATTCAAGAAACTGCTCATATTATACTTCAAGCACTCTTGACCAGAGGCTAGTCTTTTTGGGGTCTTTAACCCAAATGGAAAAAATAGAATGTGCAAAGACTTAAAGTGAATTTTCATGCTTTTCTAGTAACATAAACGGGTTTTAATTGTTGAAGTGACTCAATTCATTTGAAATAATGATGTGGTTATAATGCTCAATAAGTTCTATGTCCTAATTCTTGAATTTCAATAATCGAAACTAGATTCAAAACAATCGATTTAACTTTCAGATTAATTATTTGCAAACTTATAACTTTGTGCAATCAGTTCAAAATAGTTATGTATTCATCATTGCGAAAAAGACACGGATTCTATAGGGTTTCAAAACTCAATAGAGATTAATAAACTGTACAAATAAGTAAAATCAGAGGAGATTTTTTAGAGCCCAATATAGAGAAAATGATTTTTTCAGCTAATTTTCTTGTCACTGAATTCCAGTTTAAGCGATTTCTGAAATCATTGATCGATGGCTCCAATAAAGATATTGAATATTTGATAGTCATAAATAGGTAGGGGGTTAATATGTATTTGATTTGAATTGGAACAAAATGTTTAGAAATCTGAATCATGCCTGCCTTAAGCACTACCGTACATACAAGAAATAAAATTCATGCTTCAACTTCTATAGTCACTACTGATAAAACTATATAAGTTTAAGCATGGATTGTATTTCTTGTATGTACACCACTCACACAATATAAACTTAACTAATTAATTTCAATTAATTTAAATGCATACTGTCATCCAATCCAAATTAGATGAGCAAAACTTCTATCTTATCGCTGATCAATAAGTTATTAGTTTTGTTTTCTATCTCCGACTTTCCTGCCTCAGAGACAAGAAAAACCTTTAAGAAAACTTATTTCAAAATCAGTTTTGTATATGAGTTTAAAGTTTAACAAAAAAATTAAATATTGCTTTGTTTCTGCTCAAATCTTTCTCCCTTTTGACCTAAGCCGGGGAGTCGGGAGAGATCACTCGAATCCGGGAGACTTCCGTTCAATCAGAACGGTTGGGAACCTTGTTTATAGAACATATTCTCAATAATTATTTTAATTTTTCCAATTTTGGCCACATTTAATTCAAATAAATTTGCTTTATTTCAGATTGTTGGCCATGAGCTGACACATGGATTCGACTCGAATGGTTTGATAATATCTTTGATTCTATTGATACATATTAATTGACTACACATCGTTTTGCGCGAATTCAAAATGCTCGAAACCTGTTTTGCTACCTCAACAGCTTATTCAGCCGTGTATGAAATAATGAATTTCTCTGAAGAACTGAAATACCCATTTGACAAGTTGATTATATATTTGAATTGAATGAAAATCGGTAAAGTCAGATCAACACAAATAAGGCTGACTCAGCAATTTGGCAATATACCTGACCATTATGCAATTAATCTTTCACTCACCTAAACTTCCGCCTTCTTAGCTTAGTATTGTTTTAATAGTTTGAAAATAAGATAATTTTTTCTTGAATCAGTAATTTAGATGATGTAAAACAGGATTTGGACATTTTGAATTCGAACAAAAATAAGTGCTACCATTTAATTTTGTTATAAATTTTATTTGTTAAGGTCGACATCACGATCAATTTGGAAATCAGCGATTGTGGTCTGTTTTGTCATATTTATGAATAAAATGCATAGATTACTAATTAAGATTATATTAACCAATTAGGTGGCACCCGAACACCATCGACAGATTTATAGTAAAGTCTCAATGTATGATAGCTCAGTATAGCAATTATACCATGACAATCCAAGGAGAAGATCTGAAGGTTTCGGTTTCATATTTGCTTTACTTCTTTACAGTCTTTAAAATAAGTCCTTTCTTCAACTTCTTTAGTCGCTATAAAGCCTTAAAATTTTTTGAGATATATCTTTATCAAAATTTCAATCAAATGAAACTTATAAATCATCAAATAGTTATATTATCAATGATTAATGATCATGATTAATTCACAATATGAGATGAGATTAAACACAAAATTCTAATTATAGGTGAATGGAGTTCTAACACTCAGTGAGGTATTTATTAACAAAGAAACAGATTTTGATTTGAACTAATTTGAATTCATGATCATTATAGAACATCGCAGACAACGGAGGAATAAAGCAATCATTCAGAGTAAGAAAAGAAGGTATAAAATCTAAAGCAATTTAATGTTTCGATTTGACATATTGTAGGCATTCAAAAAATTACAAACAGAACATGGATCGGAAAACCGATTGCCAGGTCTTAATTTAACTCATTATCAATTGTTTTTTCTGAAATACGCCCAGAATTGGTGTCAAATCATGACACCTGAAGGAGCTCAAAATGCATTGAAAACTTGGAAACACACGCCTGGAAAATATAGGTATTTAATTGCATAAACTTTTAAGTGTTTTGTGAGTGAACATTAACCCAATCATGTCATCACACGATTAATTAAACTGATTCCAATGTTAATACTTTTAGAGTTATCGGAACTTTAGCCAATTCAAGAGAATTCGCAGAAGCCTACAATTGTCCGAATGATAGTCCTATGAATCCTATTGAAAAATGTGAAGTTTGGTGAAACTTTCTATTTATATTTATTATTATCATAGATAGAAAAAGTCGGTAATTTTCGGTATTTATATTGAGTCAAATCTTTCAAGGAAAACAAAAATCTTTGTCAATCTATCTATAGATAATCTAATTAATTAGTTAATTACTTCTTTCTTTTGAGAGCTTAAAAATTCACGAATCAAAGAATAGTTAGTAGAATTTGAATCTTATTAACTTTTTTTAACTTTTTGAATCATTTTGGAGTTATAGTATTTTAATAATTTATTTGAAAATTTTTTCACTTTTTTAAGTATAGAAAATTCATCGAAATACTTATTGTACAAATCATATATTTGTTACGTTCTGAACTAAACTTTTATTATTGAACTTTTTCATCGAAAGTTTCTCATTTTATAACTCTAATCAAATCTTATATGAAAATTTTCTGAAAATGGTTTTCATGTTAAAAAAATTGTTGAATGATTCTCAATCTCACCTACAGAACATTGAAGGAAATGCAATTTTATTTTAAAAGCATTCATCAGATGAACATAATCCTAATCCAATAATTAATTAATTCTTTATTAAATTGAGAATCATCTTCTATTTTTTCAATATTTGAACAAATATATGTAAATATTCTTTGAATATTTAAACAATATTTTATCCGAGAATTATCCGCTTTTATAAAATAAATATACTATAAACAAATAAACTAAATGTATACCGAAGAGTATTATTATAATTACTACAATAGTTGTGTTATTATATTGTATGAAAAAATCACTGAAATTATTTCAAGTATTGTTTGCACGTTATCAAAACTAGTGCATTGATTGCAGATTTTTCAATATTTCAATAATTATTTATAAGCAAAACATCAAATTTATCTATGCATTAGTAGTAAAAATTCATTATAAAAAGGTATTAAAGTGTTATGAACGAAATTCTTGAGATTACTCAAAACACTTTAATATATTGAATTGAGACTTTTAAGACAAAATTCATTAAGTTTTATTTATATAATTACATTTTAATTCTATACATTTTTCTGAACTCAGCTGTCGTTTTTAATTAAAGCATACAAAAAATTTTATCATAATTATTACGAAAATATATAAAGATTATTTGTAAATGCATAAAATATAGAAAATCATAATATTAAATATAGTTTCAAAAAATATACTAAATTTCAAAGTATTGAAAAAAGTTTGATTCAATCGGATTATTCGAGTGGTTGTCATAATATAATACAATAAATAGTATACAAATAGCTGCAAACTTATAATTGGAATTAAATAATTTCCATATTTTCATATGAAGTAAGAGTTGGGCTGATAACCAGAATTGGTGGGTACAAAAGCGCTGTGAGACCACGTATTAGAGTCTCCGATGTTTCTGCCAGAACTCAGTGTAGTTGAAGTCCAATGAGATGATGGCATGCCTTCACCTGCATTATGACCATTATATTGGAAATCATTTGTTGAGGCATTAGAGTGTCCAACACTGTTGTTTGAATTGAGTATATTAAGCATCGGTTGACTGAATGGATCGCTTTGATATGTGGGATGTGATGAAACTTGATGTGAAGACATGAATGAACTCTGAACTGATGGAGGAAAGCTTTGATGACCATTTCTAGGCCAACCCGACTCTATATTAAATCAAATTTCAGGAATGGTTATTGATTTGAAAGCATAGTTATCTATTATAAAAACTTTTAGATATTCTGATGTTATACACAATAATTTTCAAAAATTGGATTAACTTAAACAATTCTCAAGTAAATCTTTTTTTTTTTTTGCTATTTGAGAGATTTTATGGATTGATTTTATAAAATCTTAGATTCCATTCAAATTAGATGTAATTAAATAAATATATATATATATATTTCAATTACCGTTATGTGTGAACTCAGATCCATCGATATAATGAGATGAAAGGCTTGATTGTGTGTATCCGGAAATATTCAAACCAGCGGCAGAAGTTGGTGGCATTGGTGGAGTCGTTGACACAAACGACCCGCTCATTTGAGTGCCGCCGACTTGTTTACGCCAACGCGCTCTACGATTACTGAACCATACCTTTAGATTAATTCGAAATTTTATTAAATAATTAGTATCATTGTTCATTCTTCGCATTTAATCAATGAAATTCGATTTGAAAAGTAAAGTACAAACCAGAATTAACTTTATGAGACGCGAGTATCAAAAACTAAATGAATTCTAATTATTATAGTTAATATTTTAGGGAACAAAACCTCGAAACCTTACGATGACAGCCCTAGTCTAATATACAAAGTTTGTGCTTTAGCTTTGAAGACGGCAATCACGCTTCATAAGTTTGAGTGAGCGCATTGTAGGCACGTTATCTACCCTTAACTCAACCCTTAACCCTTAACCCTTAACCCTTAACCCTTAACATGACTACCTAACCTTAACTCAAATTTAAATAAGTAATTCTTAACATTCCCGTCTCACAAACTAAAATTAATATATGTGTTTTCGTTTCACTTTATATTTTTAAACATATAACTAATATGTACAGAGTATTATTATGTTTTTTAAATGTTTAAATTAATTTAGTCTGGACTTTAAAGGATTGTATTGCTCAGATTCAATTTATTTAATATTATTTTTTCAGGTTAGGTGAGCGAGAGCTCATTTCTGACGGTAAGTTACAAAAACATCTCCAGCTCTGTAAGAAAATGTGTGTAGTCGTCAGTAAGCTAGTAGTAGATGTGTTTCAATTACTAACCATTCTATAACATTTTGAGTTGTGATTAAATTCTATTTACAAAACTTTACAAAATTAGCCCTTAAGCTAACTCAAGCTGAGCGTCATCTCTAACTATATTTGCAACAATTTAACCCCTAATTCAAAACCGAAGCCGAATTTTCACTGTTTTCTAAATTATTTGCTAAGGATATCCTTAACTTTATAAAATGGAAACTTAATTTTAAGTTTCAAAATTTAGATACTAAATAGAAAGTTCATTACCTGAACTCTAGCTTCAGTCAGTTTAGTTCTTTGAGCCAACTCTTCACGTGTATAAACATCTGGATATTGTGTTCTCTCGAATGATCTCTCAAGTTCATCGAGTTGTTCAGCAGTGAATGTTGTGCGCGATCGTCGTTGCTTTCTCTTCAATGGTATTCCAGGCTCAGAATCACAATCAGAATCATCGCCACTTCGACCTTAATGAGAAATAAATAAATTTTCCATTAATTATAGGCATATAATCTATTACACTATAGCATAACTGTCAGTCATTGCCAGAAGGAGGTTATCAGGTGGGATCTGATCTCCCTCTGTATTTTCCTCCCTCAAAGCACCCAATTTTTAGCCAAAAGGTTCAGAATATTAGAATTTTAAGAAAAATTCAAAATAACATTTTTAATGTCATAATTTGGTAATAATAATATTTATTGTGAAGGATTAAGCTCATTTTCCATGAGCTGGAGTTTGATTTTCAGTTTCATTTGCTTTGAGCTTCGAGCTTAAAGTCCAAAGCTTCCCATTAATGGGCTTGAGTTAATTTAGAATCATTCGAACTTGAGCTTGAGCTTATCTGGAATACTTCGAGCTTAACTTATGCCTCATACTATTCATAAAAGGATGAAAATGAGCTTTCAAATACTTTTTATTTATTATTTTCAATCCCATCTTCAATGAATTGACAGTTAAGAAATGATTGACAATATTTATACAGTTTGTTTCTATTTTAAAAATGATGTTCAATAAATTGTTAGATTAACTTATTTTTTAATTAAAGATTATTAAGCAGAAGTCAGGGAATCGGAAACGGATACAATAAAAAATTATGTTTAAAATCAAATAAGTTATTTGATTTTAGACTTGAAAACTTTGATATTTGTCTAACAAGAAGCAAAAATGCACTTGAATAAAGCAATGAGTCCATATAACTAACCTCAACTAATTCAAGTGTGAGACTGATTTGTATAAACATGGAACGGATTCTGCTTTAGGAAATGTTATCCCTGTGGTATTGTTAAAATTAAGTTCACATTTAAGCTTAATTATGGTCAGTTAATACTGGGTATATGTTAACGCACGCTTATAAAAACTTATGAACTATTATTAATGAGAAAAAGAAAGTCAAGCTCATCAAATCGAATCACTTTTGCATATAAAATTGACTTATCGTAGTTTCAGAAGAAAACATCAAATGCATAGCTATAGCTAAATATTGATGTATTATCTAACGATTCTAAAGCATTCCAAAACCTGATTGATATGCTTTAGCTTTTATTATTAAGCTTTTAGTTTGGGGTGAACTGTATGGGCTCAGATAATTATCTGCATTTTATTTCAAAATATATGTAGTCAAAATTTAAATGGTCAAATTTTTAAGGTTTCCATTCTACATAATAGGATTTCTCGGTCTTAATCTTATTTTCCATCAATAACTTTCAGTCAACACTTAAGCTTACATACAATAACATCATTTGTTATACAAAATATAGGCGAAGTGCGTATGAAAATGGGCTTAATAAGTATAATATGAATTATCGCTAAGATATTCATTCAAATCTGAAGATTTAGACTAATATTGTTGAAGACCCTTTTGTCATTTAGAGCTATTTTTCCTAATGCAACAATGAAAAAAACAAGTGAAAATTTCCACCGAATCGTGTGAATTAGAATTGATTTCTGCTTGAATTAAAGCGATTTTATGAAATATCGTTCAATTCTACAAAAAAAACTATAACAATACTAAAATTTTAGATAATTAAATAATTTGTAAGTTATTGTGCAGAATGAGGTTCTTTACTATCGATCTCTAAATCTATTCTTTTTTCAAATAGTGGACATCTATAACATTGATTGCATAGAAATGGAGAATGAATAAAGTAGAGTTATGTTGGCGTTGTTACCTTTGATGGTGGGCCAAGTATTGTAATACAATGTCAAAATGAAGTTCAAAAGCTACCGCAACACAGCTCACACCTTATATTTATGCATTCATAGATGATCATGAGCTGTTCTCAACAGTTGTGACTCGAATGACTTTTGTCGCTGTCCGACAACGACTGCCTGCAGTGGATCACAATACTAGTACAAGATCTGCTTTGAAGTACTCTGCGTGGGGCCCAATGCAAACCAATACATTCTCAAATCTAGCGAAGGTATAACTTTTCTTTTATACTTTCTTTGAAAATTGCAACAGAAAAGTGCAAAACTTTTTCTTAAATGTTGGCCAAGAAATTTCGACAAACAAAAGAGCGCTATATTAGCGAACGTTTTGCTTTTTGTTGGTGACATTTTTAGTTGATGGCCACCCACTAAGGCCTATAATGCTTGAGGTTATTCATGAATAGAGAGGTGGAGATAGAATGCTATCATTTGAAGTTACATTTTATTGTAACAAAAGTAAAAAAGGCTACCGAATGTTTCATCTTTGAAGATACCGCACATGTTGGTATTCATAGCAAACAATGTTGGACTAAATAGATTTCAACTAGAAGATGATCCAAAATTATTACAGAAGCTTAAAAAGTATTGCGATATTATACTAAACAGTGCAACAATACTAGTAATGGTGATCACAGGTGTCGAAAACAGGCGGAAAGATGTGCACTTTTACAGTGGATAATATATAACAAACTATACGATAAAAAATGAGGCTTTCAATTGAATTTAAACTTGTTTTCTTTGATAAAGAATAGAGATGAAAATGATGTATAATGTGAAATCGCCGTTCATTCGCTAAATGGCAAAAATTATGAATGGTGTGACTGCAAGCGCGACACAATTGGTTGCAGATGAATATTATACTTTGAACCTATTAGACTACTGTATTGAGATGAGGGGAAAGCTGTGTTGGCCGTGTTCAGTGATGAGAGCTAAGCAAAACTCGACTCTGTTCTAAATTAGCGTAACGTCCTATTCAGTGATATGAGGCCAGCATATGATGTGAACGGAACACAGCAAAAAGAAATATATAAAATGAAATTCGCTATACTTGATTGAAATTCAACTCAGCAACAGTTTTTGCACAACTTATGTATGAATCTTCTGCACAATGGTTTGTCTCCCTGACAAAAATATTCTATAGTTAGGTTTAAAGTTGATCACAAGAGGGAATGTTTAAACATTTGATGCAGACAGTAATGCACGAACATTAAGAACGGCTGCCATGATTTCACGGACGGAACCTTTTAAACCGCTCTGAAATGTTCCTAATTTTAAATTGCGACGAATGCATGCCATTACCATCTGCTACAGTTTGTCAAAGTTTAGAGCGTAAAAATCAAAGAAGTCTCAATATGAATGCAATTGCTATTTGCTAAGTCTCGAGTACTGGATGTACCTAAACTTGTAATCATGCATACAAATATGCATGAGAATCAGATCTTACGGATGCACTTCATGCACACAATAGCTTTTAACTAACTAACTATTTAGTATCGCTTAACGGCAGGTTTATGCTAGCATTTATGTTATTAAGCGAGCAAATCAAATGGTTTATATAAATGATAAGCTTACTTACCACCTAAAATTCCATCAATGCTATGGTCTTTACGAGCAGAACAATCACCTATTGATACATCACTTTCATTACCACTTCTGTAATCACTGCCTCTGTTACTTCCTCGTAATACACGACTAATAGAGCTCACACTCGGAGCTGTATTCTTGTCACATATTCCTTCCTATAAGTTATTAAAATCAAAAATCATAAATAGATTCTAGTTTTTAACAAGAATTAATCATAGCTTTTGCTGATAAATGAATTTTTAGCCGAAATTTGAAGTTTTTACCTAAATATTACTCTCAATCATGAATCCTAGAATTCACTACAATTATATAGTATTTATAAGCAAACCTCAATCTGAAATAACTTACTACACATTATAAAATAGATATGAGTGTATCAGCAAGTTATTGAAATATTATTCTTTAGTATAATAAAAAAAAATTCATTCATACATTGATTATCGGACTGAATGGAAAACTATTAAAGTTTTGAACGTAGAAAACCCCATAATTATTGACTATAGTGTACTGTAACTAATTTAAACCTGTTTGGCTATCATTTTTACAGTCAAATACACACTATTATTATAAGTCTATCACTCAAATTGAGTCTATTTTATGATCATTCAAATGCATTCTATTTGCTTATTATGAATAATACAAAATATTCGCCTATAAGTAGCTTATATTAAACTCACTTTAATAAGTCTGTCTCTTATTTCCCAACTGAAAATTCCGGGATTTTCTCTTTTGTAATCTTCAATTTTTTTCTCTACCTCTGGTGTGGCGACTCTTGGTTTACTGCCTCCTATGACACCCGGACGTATACTTCCAGTTTCCTGATATCTGTTGAGAATTTTGGAGACACATCCATGAGAGACACGCAATTGACGACTAATAACACACGGACGAATCCCGGCCGCTGCCATTTCCACAATTTTATAACGAATATGATTTGGAAGTGGACGTCCATTGATGAATACACCACCCAATTGATTAACACGTCCCTGACCTGCACAATAAATTTATTCAAACTTTATTCAAACATCTCTTAAACAGCAATGAATTTTGATAGACCTTCGAGTAAACTTAAAATTTCTATATTTTGTGAACTCCATTTTGAATGCATAATTGATCAAAACTAACTTTTAGAGATTTTAAACAATTAAATTGTTTCAATGATTTATAACATGAAAAGAATTTGCAATTCGTTAAGACTCGATGTTCGCACTCGACCAGACAAAAGCAATCTATTGAATGAAACCACTGGTAAACTCTAAGAACTATTTACTGATCTAAATTTAATCATAAGACGGACGTTTTCCTCTCATTGACACATGATTTTACATGTTTCTAACTATCAAAGTTAATTAGTGCCTCGTTTTAGACTCCTCATGGGCTCACAGTATGATTTCTAAACTGATATCTGTGCTCAACCTTGAGATGTGATCATTTTTGGTCAATACAATAACAAATTTTGGTTTGATTTAACTCCAAGAATATTAAATTGTATTTTTCAAAACTGTAATTTTTCAATATTCATTTTGTTTGTGATTATTTTTCACCGTTTATATCTGTATTAATGCAAATTGAAGCAAAAGTTTTGTTAGCGTCTCCTTCACATTCTAACAGTATTTTCTTCTTAATAAATTCCTTGCTTTGTAATATGAATCGGAAAAATATCATTCAAAATAAAAAATTCTGGACGAAAGATCTTCTGATTTCTTTAGGGTTGAAGAATATTTAGTTGAAATTTCTTATATTTTATTCCGTATTCTGATATCTCTCACTCTAGTTAACTATGCGTAAGTTACTTAGCATCTTAATTGTCTTTTACACTTTTTAAAGTTGATTATAACTTTCACATTTAACTCATTGATAGAAAATGAGTTTTCATAAGCAATTGGATAATAAAGAAAATAATTAGTTGGATGAATTCAAATTATGAAACTATGAAGTAGATTGCATAATGATAAAGCGACTGAGCTTTGTTACTTATATTACTTATTTGATTGTACTTAAGCTTCTTTAATGGTATTCATATAGAACTAAATGCAAAGCACTATAAGCTTTAAAGTAAAATAGTGATAAACTTATGGTAGGCATTAGGTATTTTAATAGACTGCTTCCTCAATTTACAGTCAAATAGATTGTACGGAACATTTAGCAAATGATCGAATTTATTAACCACATTTGCTGAACAGTGCCTGATTAAAAGCATATGTTTAGAGATTTAAACCTTGTCTTATTTCACATATTTTTGAAATGATTGACGACTTATTTTCTGGAAGCAGTGCTATTGAGTTGATTGCTTTGCAGTTACGGGTTAAGAATATCTGTTCATGAAGTAGACAATTGCAAATCTCACCACTAACAAAGGGTACCTGAAGGGTGCTATGCTATAAAATACATTTAATAATAATTTTAGGCAACAGTTAGTGTCTGCATTCTAGTGCTGTCAAGCAATAGAGTGTTAGACTAGACAACGCCACCCTTTTATTTGTGATTAGTGTGCAATACAATCTCATTTCTCTATTGATTACTCTTTGGATAAGATGTTATCCCTCTCCCACAGGAGCATTTCGTAGTGACCATATTTTACTTATATAATATTTGGCACTATTCTATTAATTAAATTTTACTCTTTTAAGACATAAAAAATATTTCCAATAAGACAAGGCCTTCCAGAAAATCAGATCAATTAGAATTCGAGTGATTCTCAAATAAGCAGTCAATAGACTTGATTTTATTTATAATAAATTTTTAAAAAATTAAAATTAGATCTTATTTCAATTATTAAAAATTCTGTTTTTCTAAGAATTGTTATTAATGATGAACTGACTTGAGCTTATTCTATATCAAATTGAAGCTAATGATAAAATTGTAAAGCTTCAGAGCAATTAATTTTTGCAAACAGGACTGAATTGAGTGTTGGAGAAGTAAAAAAGGATTTTAGATATCTTGATTTTAGACATTTTGAGGTGTAGCCTCTCTCTCATCTCCTATTATTACTAAAAAGAAGTTCTAATTTATTACGAGATTACTATGAAGAATGTTAGCAGATGTGCTCTTACGATAATTGTCTAAGTACTCCCATTTAAAATTTGGAATCCTATTGTTAATAAAATACACTTAAAAAATAGACAAACTTGAATAACTTGAATGAAATAGTAATGAGCTACAAACGGATCGATGAATTAATCATAAATCTTAATTCTCTTTAAACTTTTCCTCACAATTTTATTGATGAATTTTTGATTTTTGACAAAATAAAAGTTTACAATACCTTGAAAGGGATATCCAGCAAATAGAGGCCGAATACTAATAGCACTCGAAACAGCCATATTCTAAATAGCAATGAATCCGCAAAAGTGAGTTTGTCTAAACTTTTTGCAACAAAAGTTAGAGTTGGGATTATTGCCACTTCACAATTGCTTGCGGTTATAGAAAGGTAATTAAAGTTGATCCGATCAGTTGCTGTTATTGATGCTTTTAGTGTTGCCTTCCAGTTAAATAGTTTCTCTACAGAATAAGATCATTAAATTCATCATAAGAGCAATTCTCATTAGAGCTCTCAATAATAGTGATCAAGAGTTGATAATCATTTTATTGGGTGTCATATGAGTTATCATAAACTTTCTAAATTACTTACACTTTTCAATAAGATGAGAATCTGTACTAATAGAGCAGAATTTTTCTTTCAAACTGAGGAGCACTTGAATTTGTTAGAGATGCTTAAATTGAACTGTGTTTAAATTAGGGTCGTTGACAATTGTTAGAATGGTTTTACAAAACTTAAACCATTTATTATAGAATAGGAGGTGCAAAAATCTTGTTTGACATACACATTGCTTTTGTGTCAAACAAAGTTTTTTACTCCTGCACTCTCTTGTGCTATACTTCCACCCAAATCCATCTTCAACTCTATTGGTCACAAAGTGATCGCTTGGGACGTCCCGCTTATAGAAAAACTATTGTTAACCAACATGTTTAAGTAGATTACATGTAAATCATACATCTATTCCATTATAGCCTGATATAGTCTCATATAAACCAGAGCCTGCGCTACATTATGGCCAGAGTGGGCCCACTCATTTTCTCAAATTACTTTCAAATATACATTTTATCATAAAATTTAAATTAAAACAAATTCAATCATTATTTATATGAATAAAACTTTAAAATTGAATTGATTTTAACTTTAAGATGTGTTAATGTTTGTTGTGAAGAAGTTTTTCTGCTTTAAAAAGAATTGAATTTAAGAAATTGAAGCATTCATTAAATTTATTGTAAATAGATTTATAAGCTTAATAATAATCTTTGTAATGATAAACTCAATATTTAAATAAATGCGTAACATACTGAAAACGGTCCGCTGGCGCCGGCACTCATATAAACAACAACTAAGTTAATGCATGTTTAATAAAGTTGTATTGTCTGCTCTAATTAAGAAAAGCTTGTGCTTTGATTTTACATAAAGAAGATAATAGATTCGTGTGCCTCTAATTAGAGCATTAATTATATTTAATAGAATTTGCAAAATTGAGTTAAAGATAAACATAAACAATATAAATTTTAAACACGAGCTAAAAGCTTTTTAATTCATCATCACTGAAATTCATTAAAGCAAGTTATTTGTCAAATGCTTGAAATTAGTCTAATATTAATAATGTCGCGATAGTATGAAAATTCCTTAAACTAATGTCAATAATGGAAATTAATAATACATTTAATTGAATAGTATTTACAATATAATAGTATAGAGTGTTCTTAAAAACTCAATTCAAATGAATGAATAATAAAGAAAATCAATCGTAAATTGGTTTTTGAATGAACGAAATGTATAAATAACACAAAAACAATAAGAATAACCTATAGAAATAATAAACATTCAGTTGTGATTATTAGTATTTGAGTTGACCCTTAATTAAGTGAAAGTTGAGATGATTGCATCAGAAGCACATACCAGCGCTAATTTAATTCAAAGTATGCCAAATGTTATTTGCTATCTTTTGATGGTCAATAATTCTCATGATCACCGGTTGAGGTTTTGTCATAAATCAACTTAACTTTGCTTTGAGCCCATTTAGCTTAAGGTCTTATTCAGTGGGGAACCCGTGTAGACGAATAATTGTAAACTTGTCTCACAATCTTTTACAACCCGATAACTATAATCACACCAAAAGTAATGAAATGTAAAATTTTTTGATAGATTCAAAAATAAAACACACAAAAATGATTGATATTTTAATGATTTTAATGCCATTGATTTCAATTAAAATCACTTTTTTGAAAGTATACATGAGATGATCAAACATGCCATCATAACAACGTGAAAGTCATTTAATATGAGAAGAAAGCCGTAACGAATACCTGTTTGAAAGTCATTATTGCATTGCTTGAGGTGATGGCTGTGAAAATGCAGTGATGGGACAATAGACACAGAGACCGTCTGACTGCTACTTCATGTTCGCCTACACTTTAATGATGGGCTGTAAAATAATTAGGTTAGAAAAGCTCACTGTTCTCTATTCTCCCCTTTGACTATGATAAAGGTAAAGGTCAACTTTTATCTATTCCTTGCCGAAGAAACCTTTTTCTTGGAAAGCTAGCGCGTAATTGTGATGAGGAAGCTCTGCTGCTTTTAGCTTATTTGAATAGCTGTTAACATCTAAGGCGCACAAAACAAGATAGCCTTCAGAACATTTAGCAAAAGATATACGCTATTTGGGAAAACAATTTCCAGACAGTATAGCTTTATTCTTATTGTATAATATCAATAATGAGAAAAATCAAAACAAATGCTAAGCAAAAAACAATCTGTTCGTGAGGTGCAAGACTTCATGTAAATTAGTTTCGGTGGCTCTTTTTCTGTGACAACACCTTCATATTCATTTGTCAACTTTGTTGTTTAGGGGCGTGAGAGACAATATACCAAAACTCATGTAAATCATAACTTCACCTTATTCTCAATGATTTTCATTTAGATAGTCATCATAGGAATAAAAATTCTTGTTAAAAACAGGAAGAAAAGGTCAAGAAATAGAAGACAACCGACTAATAGGGCTTTACTTAGAGTTAGTGAGGAATAATGTTCTATTTGAACAAATCCACATTTGTAAAAATGAATTTGAATATTGTTTTACTAAACTTGTATTGTGTTAAACATTGAACGGAATAGCAGTTAGCAGGAGGTCTCAGTCAGCTCAGAAGCTATAGAATTCGTTACGCCTTATTAAATGTTTTGCTGGTGTGCCTTCATGTTAAAAAGTCTCCCACGACTATATGTGCCATCGTTGCCGATAATAGTTGCTCCTATGCTTAGAAAACAGCCACAAATTTATCAGGAGCTCAAAAACTAAAACAAAAATTATGAATGATTGAACCGGCTTTCTGTTACTGCTTCACTAATACAGTACTTCTATGAGAAAGTGTTTAGAATGCCATCATATAAATTATGTTCACTCTGTGAGAGAGTTAATTTATGGACATTCTAATCAAAATGAAGAATTATCTGTGAGTAAAACAGAGTATTAATTGAAATCTGCAAAAAACGCCATAAAGAATTTTGATGAATGTTATGTAAGATCATATTTTAAAATATATTTTAAATCAAAACTTCAACATTTTTTCAACTCATAAGTTAATAGAAAAATTCTATTCAAACATACTTTGCTTTATTGACTAATAATGATTAATTAACTTTTGTGGTTTTGATTTCAATTTTTTTGCTTACAAAATCATATTCAAGTAAAGAAAACAACTTTTCTATTACCAGTACAGATGTTTTTAAACTTTAACTTAAAATTTTATTATTTTTTCAAGTTTGCTTTAATTAATCCTCAAGTTTCATATATAATACATTAACTCAATTTATGAAATAAATACAACAGAAAATATTCCAATTAATGCACGTTTTACTAAGAAATGTTTCTCAATTTTTTGTTGTCAAATTTCCCAATTATTGAAGATTTTAATGCATGAAATACGAGACTTTAAATTAGGTTCTTGAATGATGAAACACTATGGAATCAATGAAAACATAAATAAGAGAATCACTGCTTGGTTTCAAAGTTGAGCGGATAAAACTGCTATCAAATTAGAGTTTGTAGTTTTCAACTAAGTTCTCAGTGGGAGTTTTGAGCTCTGAGAAACTAAACTATCAATTAAACATATCAATAAAAGGAAAATGTCATTCAAACAATTAAATATAATGTTGAAAATATTTCTCAATTTATTCAAATAGATCTTTAAATCTACAAAAAGACGTACAAAAATGTTTCGAAGTGTGAGTTTCAATTTTTCATTTTTATTCTCAATTCAATATATATTAGAAGAATTTCATCCTAAACTTATTAATTTTCATGGTTTTTATCAAATGCTTCATCTATTTCTGATCAAAAAGTTATGAAAAAATAGTTTAAAAGTTCGGACTTTCATTAACTAATGAAAATAAAAGAAATTCTTCATGATTAATGACACAAAAGTCTATTAAGAGGAATCAAAACGAGTCTCAAAATTAATTTATTCATACTTTTGTAGGAATTCATAATTATTTCTGACTTTTTAATTGATCACAACGTAAAAAACTTTTACAAATTAAAAATGGAATAATTAAAGAAGAAAAAGGCAAAAAATATTCATTCCGCGAATCCTTCCCTGGGTTTTCTTGTGCTTCAATGCAATAGTTTTTTCAAGTTTTTTCATTAATTCATTATTTTTTCATTAAATTTCATTTGGTTTCTTAATGAACATTCAAATCATGACTCCATTTAATCAGAAAATAATTTTCATACTATGGCTTAGAAAATGTTAAAACCAGAGAAGGACTCGCGTAAAAACAAAATTGAAAAATAAAAAGTTTGAAGTTTAGTCACAAAGTATTGACTTTTTTAAACTCTTATCTCTCAATATTTTCAAAAACGATGAATCGATTGCTTTTTAAAGATTGTATTCAATACAGAATTTGTATTCAAAGTTTGTATTCAAAAAAATGAAAAATACTGTTTTAAAAGTTTATATTCAACGAAGTTTGAACTGAAAATGACCCTTTACTAGAAAATTTGAATAAATCATAGATAGAGTTATATTTTGATGATAAGTGATTACTAGAGTCTCAACATTGTCGGAAATCTGAAATGTTCCAAAATATCTTAATTTTATTAAAAATTTCCGAAAAATCCAATTTTCCTAATTTCTGTCAAAACTTCTACAAAATATTAGTTTTTTTAATTAAGAAAATGCAAATTTTTTCCAACTTCAATAATTGTTTTGCCGGGAAATGGAATTTTGCAATATTTTTTGCACCATAACTACTAGATCGCCTTCAATTGATTATCTCAATATTGAAGTGTGAAATCAAAGCAAGAAAATAAAATAATAGGTTGAAAAATATTTATTGTTAATGCTATAACTTTTTCCAAAAATGATAATTAAATTCTCTTATAGTTATAACGAATATTTTCGATCCTTTAGTTTGATGTAAGATCAAGTATTAATTTAAAGAGAATCATAATAATTAACAATCAAATAATTTTATAGCTCTATAAGGTTTCATTTTCTTTAAGCGTTGTTTTAGTCCGAAATTCCGACCAAGTTTTTGAAATTTTAAGATCGAAAATGTAGAGACTCTGGTCATGCCAAAATGTTGAAGATGCTTAATGACTAAAGCTATTTATCATACAGAAAATTATATTATCCAAAGCCTTCAAGCTAAGCCTTTTTTCTAATCTTATTTTAAAGGCTAATTTTTCAAAAGTACGTTAAATTTCAGAATTAAAATTAGTATAAACTTTAAAACAAGAGAACGATTTCATAATACCAATTAATAAGAGACCATTATTGTATCTCTTCCGCAGACACCTCATATGGAATCATTTTTTTTCAACTTTCAAAAATTTAATTTCAATATAGTTTTTTTTGTTAATTGAGTTTTTGATTTAATTTTTTCTTAAAATAAAGTTGTCTTCAAACTCGAGTTTTAACTGAATATTTTTATGAATACTCAACTTTTTCACACAACATATTTTTGAAGTTTTTATAATCAGCAATTTTAAGTACCATTATAGAAGTCAAAATAATCAATTAAACACATATTATTTTATTCACAGAGAAAATTTTAAAAACTGGTTTCCTAGGTTTTGGTCTTAACAGATATATCGGACCTTAGGAATTGTATGAATTAGAATTCAAGAAATTTTAAGATAATTCTGTACATTATGAAAAAATATCATTCGATTTAACAAGAATAGAAATGAATGAATTAAAACCTGAATTGAAATCTTTTGTAAATTTTATTGTATTCGACAAAAATATTAGAAGTTTTATAAAGGATTTGAAAATAGAAATATTGGAAATACAGGTAATACAATAGAATGGGTTCAAATTCAATCGCAAAATAAGATTCACTTTGTTAGAGATGGAAAACAGAAATTAATTTCTTTTTCTGTAAACCTGTGCAGTACTGTATTTCATGAGTTTTGTTCTCATTCTCTTTGAAAGTGGTATTAGTTTCGAATGAATGATTTTAAGGAAAATGTTCTTTAGATGAATCTGTTTTGGAAGAAGAAAATGAATCTCAAGAAATTTATAAGGTGTCATCCATTTAGTGCGCAAGCATAAAAAATTAATTTTTATACCCCTACCCCTCTCATCATGAATCTGAACGCTGTAAAAAATGGGAGGTCTGGACATTCCGACCCGTGACAATTCAAGTCTTCACCTCATCCCAGAGCTTTTGGGCTCACTTATACAGCATATCCTTCGAATTTGATGGATATTAAGATATGTATATCCTTAAAAATAAATTGTAAGAAACAATGATTAAATTTTTTTTACACTATCGTTACATTTGAATGGAAGCATAAATACATGAAATATGAATTTCACATAGTTTTCATATACCTTTTCTCCAAAGATGTGCAAGATTTCGACTGAAACCTTCACTTCTTGTCGTCATGTGCACTGATGGATGCCTAAATTCTTATCATTTTTTAAAACTAAAAATGCAATATTTATAAAGTATAGTATTAACAAAGGTATTAATAGCATGTAAATTGATAAAATAGTAAATGAAATAAAATGTAGTAGAGAGTGGTGTGAAAGCAAGAAATTAAAATAATGATGTTTAGGGATTTTCAGCTACACTTGTTGTAATTCATAATCGTGGTTGGAGTTAAACCATTTTATTTTCAAAACAGATATTTTGAGTCTGCCTTTTTAGAATTTATCTTAATTATTTCAAATAATGGGTTGATTGAAGCCTTTATAGAAAATAAAAAAGTTTTCTTACAAATAATCGATTGCAGACACAAGTCAAGTTCGCTTTATGTGTCATGCTCTCTATTGTGCGATCTTTGTTAAGAAAAATTGAATTAATTTTCACCAACCTGTAAGAATGAAGGCAAGTAGTTCTTGGATATTTGCCTTGAAAGCCACAGTTTTGTCGATGTTATTGTATGAATCATAGTAATGGTTCAATGATTTTATTTTACTTTCGACTAAAAATAAGAACTAAACATATCATATCAGATTTCATTTAAATATATTATTCTCGTCCAAAATGTCATTTGTTCAAAGGTAAGAAAAACTCTTCAATTTTTATTATAAAAGTGAAGATTATTCTTTTAAATACTTATTTTGGCGAAGAATTTTTGCCAAAACTTCTTCACTGAATATCAACTTCTCATCATTAGAGCAATTATACTTTGAAAAGCAATTTCTTAGAATTTGTTCATTTGAATACAATTTAATATAATTTTAAATGTGATCAAAAGTAAGTTATGAGATTCAATGCATTCAATTTGACGGAATATTCTTTTTATGTTGAGCTTATATTTTATTAATTGACAAGTCTCTTGACAAATGATTTGTAAACTTTATTAATGCCAGAAAATGATTTTTGTACAATAAGAGACTCTTTAGATGATTCACTATTTGACATGAAGCAATTAACTGGAGTGTTTATTTCCTTCGGAGAATCACTCAATATATGATTGTGCTATAAATTTGATGACGAAAGCATCTGAATGGGAAACCCGAATAGTAAAGATTGCGTTACATCGTCACCAACAAAGATGAATTCATGTCCAAATATTCAGTATTATTTTCGGATAACTATGAGTGCTGAATAACTTCAATACTCATATGTTCACATTTTCCGATGCAAAAACCTTTATAATGAGTTTTCAATCGATAATATATATTAAAAATATTTCATATGAAATTTTTTCCCAAAAGTTAGTTATAGTTTACCAGATCTAAGTTTATTCAATGAATCTCATATGTTTTTATGTACATTGATAATCAGACAAATTTACCATACTCAATTTGTGAAAGACAGTGAATTTGATGCCAATAAATGTTCTACTTTTTATTTGATTTATGACACAGTTATTATGCTCTTTAAAACTTACGATATAATACAAGTAAAATCAGTTCCAAGTAGTTATGTATTCATCGTTCAGGAAATAACGAAGATTCATAAGGGTTGACAACTCATAACCCATACTCAATGCTATTACTCATTAACATTTAAATTTCAATGTCTCATCTGTGTTTATCACCGAATTTTGCGGGATCTCTGCATAACTATTTGGAACTGATTGTACAGTCAGCACAGAAATACCATGAGTGTGAATTTAAGCATAGCTATGTATTTCTAACATTGATAAGACATGGTATTTCTTTGCTTAATGTAAATTTTACTAAATCAAAATCTTCATCTAGCTCAAATTTATTGACAGGATAATTACTTAGGAATGTTGAATTTTCAAACATTCAAAAATTAAGAATAGAAATCATTTGAAATTTCTAAGCATCAGCCAAAACATAATCCATAAGTTAAAATTCTTTACCTAAAAAGATTTATTATTCAGAGTATAAACACAGGTCACAGTTGACACAGGTCAAACAATTATTGGTTCTGTTAATTTTATATTTGGATTACTAAGAATCAAGCGATTGTGTTGATCAATTCACTCTATATTAATTTGCTTGAAACATATACTTATTTTTGTAATGGATCATTATCAACTTATCATACTTCAAACTCTTTCTATACATTTATAGCCTAAGATTGCATTTGAACACAATTCGCAACTCTTTATTATTAAAGTTAGTCCTAAAATACGATCAAATAATTTGTACAGTATATCAATCAGCATGCAATTTGAATAAATATTTTGCCAAAATACATGTCACATCCCTAATGATAAATTATATAAGTATAATACAGTGTGTAAAGAAAAGGACGCAACATAGGAAGCATTGAATGAATAGCAATTCAATATCTGTTTGTACCTCAAAAAAATACACGACAAAATTTTATATTGAATTGAATGGAATAATTCGATTTATTGATAATTAAAGTGGAAAATAAATGGGAAATAAAACAAAATTAAATGTAAAGTTTAAATTGCTCGCCTTCAATATTCATGCAATGTTTGATTCTTAATTCTCAAACCTTGCCGACATTGCGCAACATTTTGGTCATTTTACAATCAAATAATTATGAAATTAAATTTACTAAAATTATTTTACTCAAGATGACTGATTTGGTTGAAACTCAATTTTATTATAAACTCTTGGATTGAAAATTGAAAGTTTAAATACTTTGAAACATTGAACACCTGTTATTTTTATTTGAAAATAAACTATCAGATGAAATATTGAAATACTTTGATTAAAACCTGTTGTGTTGAAACGACTTTGAAGTAGATTTTTTTGATAGACGTTCCTATGTTGCGTGCCTTCCTTTACACACTGTACTTCAGTTATTGAAGTTCATTCTTCGATTAATGCACGAAATGGCTGAAAAACTTAGTCTCATTTAAAAGTTTGAAGAATCTCTTTATCATTTGTTGAGAAGACTTACGATAAAATATCTTATAAAAAATGAACTGAAAACGTAAATTTCAAATTTATAGATGTTTAGAAACTGATTAAAATGATGACATATTTATGCATAATTTGCTGAAGAGTTGAGCATGAATTGTGTTCTAACAAAATAATGAACGATGAAAAGAAATGGGCATACCTTCAGACACATAACATATATCATCTTTCTCTCATGCTTTACTTTTTGATTATTCCCATAAAAATGCGAATGCTTTTAAACATGAATGCGTTCCACTGCTTATTGAAAGGATGACAATATAGTGTATATGTGAGGGGTCAGAGTAGAAATTCAGTTGTCGAGCGTTAATTGAAAAGAAGGTTATGAAACGAAGATATGATGCAGTTATGATATTGAAGATAGCTTAAAATGATAGGAAAAATTCTATGATCCAAAGCATTCATATAACTTGATCTCCAAGGAAACGACTTTTAGTAGTACTAACGGCGGTGACAGAAAATTTATTAGTTGTATAGAAAAGTGTAGTTGGCTGTCAAGTGTGATGATTCTGGTGATGATGAGTTGAGTACTATAAAGTTAAAACATCGGTTAAAACAAGTGAGGATCTAATTTTCCCAAACTTTATTTGTCGTAAAACTTTTTTAGTGATAAAAAAGCAAAGAAAACACACTCTATATTTTAAGATAAAATGAACACTTGACATAAGTGCACGTATTGTAAATGATGTCTATAGCCGTTCATTTCGATCAACTGCAAATCAAATCACTATAACTCAATTCAAACTTTATTATCTTCAAGTGTTATAAAACCATTTTCTCTATCATTGTTTGCTTTCTTTTGGATGAGAGTATACTTCTTTAATCAAACTGTGGCACTTCGATTGGTTGTGTTATCTTCGTCTTTTTGGCGATTGTCGCTCTTTTTTCGGTAGACCACAGTCACCATCAACACCAACGACGGCTACCTTGACAGCAACAGCGACATCAGCGACAACAACATCGGCTCATAAGACAGCGACAGTCACTTCTTCAGTACTTGAAAACTCGGCTGAAAGGTTTTTTCAAAGAATACTTGCGAAAGAAATGGATACAAAAGAGTTTCGTAGACGTGGAAAGCAAATGGTTGATTATATCGCAGATTATTTGGACACAATCTCACATAGAAGGGTCACACCTGATGTGGAACCCGGATATCTGAAAGACTTTCTACCAGGTTCTGCACCGACAAAGTCAGAGGATTGGGATATAATCATGAGAGATTTTGAACAATATATAATGCCTGGTGTAACACATTGGCAGCATCCCAGATTTCATGCATACTTTCCTGCTGGCAATTCATATCCTTCAATTTTAGCCGATATGCTCTCTGATGCTATTGGATGTGTTGGTTTTTCTTGGGTGAGTTTATACCTCTGCGTTTATTCTTTAAATATTTTATATCACTCTGTAAAGTATGTTTTCAATTATTCCCAAAATATAACTTTTCTTACTTTTCAATTTTTGTATCAATCTTTTATCATTCAAGTCAATCTCAAGTTCAAGTTAGAGACATAAGAGTAATCATTTTCCTGAAGGTTCAGTGTTCTTAAATTTCTTGTAATAATTTTAATTTGATTTCAATTATTCATCGAAACAATAACCGAAATATTGAAGTTAATTCTAAAAGTTTTTAAAAAATTAAGCACTTGTTGATTATATCTGTCGAGTGACGACTTTTAGAATTGAATATTTGATGCATTAAATTTTGATATCCTTTCAAAACATTAATTAAGTTTAAACTTGGTTGTATTCGAGAATTGTTACTCTTTTAACTTATTACTGTTTGATAACATTGAACAAATTGAAATATATTTGAAAAATATTTGATAGGCTGCAAGTCCTGCGTGTACTGAATTGGAGATAATAATGCTGGATTGGGTCGGAAAAATGATTGGATTGCCCGAAGAATTCCTTTGCCTTTCTGATCATAAAAGTAAAGGTGGAGGAGTCATACAAGTAAAATTATTTATATTAATTGCTTTTCACAACACTTTTATTTCATTCAATCGATTAAACAGGAATCCTAATTATTTTACTGAAAATATTTTTATCAAACTTTACTCAAGCAAATCTTCTGCTAAAAATTATGTAATTTTGACAATAGCTTATGATAAATTCTCTTAAAGAATTTATAATTTTCAGGTCTTTTCAGCCTATTTTCTAATAAAACGGTTTATACAGTTTGCGAGTTTTTAATGAAAAAATTTAATGAAAAAATCTAATGAAATCATGAAATATTTGATGAAGTTATGTTATATTGAAATTCAATAACATAAGGCGTCATTCATTTAGCACGAAAAACAAAATTAATTTTTAGACCCCTGTCCCTCTCAACACGCTGTTATAATGTTGGGCTGTTTACCGACAGCCGGTTGACCCACAAAATTTTTAATTAACTCTCTCTTAATTATATTGTTATATTTTTGATATAACTGGTAATAATTAAGGTAATAGTTGCCAACACCCACTGAAAAACAATTATAATTAAGAGAGTTAATTAAAACTTTTGTTGGTAAACTGGGTGCGACTCATAATGTTTTACACCCCCTCTCAAATAGTGCGCACTTTTAGCTGTTAACTTACAATTAAAACCCCTACAAATTTATACTGCAATCAATTGAATTTTAATTTTTCCATAAATCAAGTGTTTACACTTTCGTTGAATTTAAATCAAATTGAATTTCATTTCACAGATAAGCATTGCGTTTGCACTTTTTCATATACGTTTTCCCATAGATGTGTATGTTTACGACTGAGTTCCTTGTCTGCGTGCACGCACTTTCCATATAGCTTTCCTCATACTGTAGATTTGCACTTATTTGACTGACCCCTTCCCCTCCTTGTCTTTGTGCGCACTAAATGAATGAGGTCTAAGAGATAAGTGAAGTTAACTGAATCACTACTTATTGTTCATGAATTATGAGAGAGCAACGCTTTATTCATCAACTTCAGTACGCTGTACTGCATATCTTTCAAGTTTTCAAATGCAGTGTAGAGACAAGGCTTATATTTTGTAGAAAAATCTTCATTTACAAGTGTTCAGTAAAACAATACAATCTTCACACATTATTTAAGTATTCTGTAAATTCGGGAATAGAACACAAAGGACACCATTATTTATATATAAATTATAAAACAAAGATAAGAAAAAGTCTTTAAAATGAATGATATAAAAAATTTTCTCAAAAGATCAAAGCAAAGCAAATGATAATTCTATGAATTGAAAAATGAATGGAAAGCTTCTAAGTTTTATTTTGATATTTGATTGAAATGATGAATTTTGAATATTAAATAGGGATCTGCGAGCGACTGTGTGGTAGTTTCACTGTTGGCTGCGCGACACAATGCTATACGAATGTTAAGACAACAACAACCTTTTCTAGAAGAAGGACTTATGCTCTCGAAATTAGTAGGATATTGCTCTAAAGAAGTAATTTTCAAGCAATCACAATCAAAAACGCTTAATACAACATCATGTTATTTACATTGCATGTTAGGCTCATTCATGTGTAGAGAAAGCAGCGATGATAGCATTCGTAAAACTTCGTATACTAGACACTGATGAAAATTTTTCATTAAGAGGTATACCGTTAGCCAAAGCTATGGAAGAAGATCGGAATATAGGTTTAGTGCCCTTTTTCGTATCAGCAACTCTGGGCACTACATCTTGTTGTTCTTTTGATGCTCTAAATGAAATCGGACCCATTTGTCAAAGTGAAGGTGAGTGAGTCTAATTACAAGAACTCATCAATTTTCTAGAATAATCAGTTAATGCACTTGAAAACCTCAAACAATTAGAGATGATGTTTTCACTCTGTTTTTCCAATACTTCACATCCCAATAAAACTGTCACATTTTTAAAATATGTTTAACAAATTGATTTAGGTATCCATTTGTCCTGAAACTAATTGCATAACTTTGTGATGAAGTTCACTAAAATCTAATATGAGAAATACTCATTACATTTTTTTTCGTTCAACAATTAATCAAATCATAAACGAGTTCGAGTGAACTTCATATATTGGGAATCTTTGAGTTACTCTGCGTTTTAGCTATGGTGCAAACCTTGCTAAAAGTCACAAATTGAAAATTAAATATTTTATGCTATCATTGATTGTTATAAGAAGTGGCGAAACCAGAAAATTTCGGTTGTGGGGCACAAAATGAAAGATCCAATTTGGGTCTCGAGACGCTGTTATCTCGCAGAAAGTCAGGGAAACGGAACAAGAATCAAAATTACGAATGAACCCCTTGAGTAAATTTTAGATTTTCAAATTTTTTTACAATAAGCTCAAGCCATGGTTCAAAAGCTAGGCTTAAGCTCGCCATGAATCTATAGCTATTACAAAATGAGTTTATGCTCTTCCCCACTATCGTCGAACAGCGGATACAAATTGAATCTTATATTTTAACTTAAACTGATTATTGCATAGAAAACGAATTATTTTTGAAATGCATAACAGACTATTGTTGCGAATCCCACTCATTAATAATAATTAAAACAATTTAAACAAACATACCTACAAACCTTTGACTTCTTTTGAATGATAGACTTAAGACACATTAGTCTCTCATTACTATGAATTGAGATATCAAAACACATTTTTTTATTTTAAGATAGATTTTGATTTATTGGAAATATTTTTATTGAACAAAAATATGAATAAAACATCAACTGATAGTAAAAGTCATAAATAACTTATTATCATTGTTTGATCGTCATATGTTTTATAATTCCAACTGATATAAAGATGAAATAATCAAAATTACTAAATATCTCATAAATAACAATTATTTGTTATGAAAAGAATAATAGAGAAAACTAACAGAAGATCTAATGATTCAATTGAGAAGAACAAAAAAAACACAGTTTGCAAAGAACATTTCGACATGAATAGGAGTATTCAAATGAGTAACGCAATAGACTCAAGAATTATACATATCTTCTACTCTATAATCACAAAACACCGATTCCTAATGAGTTGAAGAATGGAGTCCATTAAATTGATCGCAACTTTTGGGATATAATCTGACATAATTCTCATCATAACATTGACATAACAATCATAAAAGATTGTATCATATGTGGCTCTAGATCAAAGCTCAAAGATCAAAGGTCAAAGATCTGTGAGGTTGCTCTTTAACTTTTCTACAATTTTCTACAGCTTTTGTATTAGAAATCAAAGTATTTATTGAATAATTATGTGGGTATCCTTTGAACTTATAGAGCCAAATATATTAAGTTATGATTGAAATATTGAATTTAAGTCAATTGATAAAAGATTGAATTATTTTTAATACTTTAGTTCTGATACTCACGCCAGTAAACATTTGATTGAGTTTTTTGGGAGCACTTCGAAATGTCAAAATCTCATAAACTTGTTTCACTACCCTAAAAGTCAATTAAGCTCAAATGCAGGCTTACCACCTGTCCTGTTTTCGACTGGATTGTCCAGTGACGATCGAGACCTAAAACCGGACATTAAAGTGTTAGGTTTTCCCTTGTATGGGTTAATTAAATTTAGTAATAGTATTTGATTGATAAAACCCTTAAATTGGTCTTATCAGTACATCACGGATCTACATAATTATGAATAATCTGTGTACAAAAGATAGAATTAGATTATTAACATAAAATCTTAAATTATAAGTTTTTTGTAAATGTAAATGCAATTTAAACTGATATCAATTCCATAATTTTGTAAAAAATGAACACGAAATTATGAATGTGACGAAGTTGAACGCTAAATATACTCTAATATAATTGGTGCCCATTTTAAGATTAAATGAAAAAATTTGAAAAAGTAAAGGGAGTACCAGTTCTTATTGTGGCATAAAGTGGTAAAGTTTAAGCCTGCCTCAATGTTACTCTGAAGTACGTGAATACTCATTTCACAAGTTTATTATGAATCTCAATTGCATGAAAAATTAGTTCAAGCCATGTTAACATGAATAAACAAGACTGGTTCAGCAATAGTAACTCGATATGCTTCTTAACATTGTGCAACTAACTTTTAAATAGTTTTGCTTTATACTGACCTTTAGAAGCTGAAGCATAGCGCGCCGAACCTACAATTTGACACAACATAAACTCACTCAACTTACATGTAACTCCATATAAATTTGTTCATTTCACACATTCAAGTTCAATTCTGTTTCTTTTGAGTTTAGTTTATTTTCAAGATTACAAACGAGATGATTATTTTGCGAATTAGTAATTCACTAATGATTTAATAATAAAAATCCAAAATCAATGAAAGTTACTTCAAGTTCTATTGTTTCAAAATTAAGTTGAATGTGATTTTATATTTGATTCCCTAAAGATAGCTTTGCTATTGCCTGGTCTTGAATTAGAAAACAAGTCTTAATCTATAAAATTTTTTCAATTCATTAAATTGAAGCATTGAAATGGAATTGAATTGATTTTAGTTTTAGTTTATTTGCAAGTTTGATAATGGGTTCAATTTAGGGTAACGGAAACAGGGTTATGATATTTCGAAGTGTAGCCTTTTTTGGAATAAATGACTAATAGTTTCTTATTAAGTTGGGGGAGGGGAGGGTCGTGCACCCCTCAGCCTTTATCTTACAAGTTAGTTTCATCACTGGCTATTATAATAAGTATTAATTGTGTTTCAAAGCTATGGTTTAAAAGTTACTTAAATGAAACTTGTTTTCTAATCTTAATAAAATCGATAGTATAAAGTGTTGATAAACAATTATTTCTTCAAATTGAAAATACGATTAATATTAAATTAATAGTTCTTTCGAAATGCAGTGGAAATGTGGAAAACATTGAAACGACTAGACATAAGCACCACTTGATTATAAAGTTGATGACATAGTTTTAAATTTGAAAATTAATAAATCTATATTTAATTGTATTAAATAAGGAGTTTGGCTTCACGTGGACGCCGCTTACGCGGGAAGTTCTTTCATCTGTCCAGAATTCCAATATTTGATGAATGGTATTCAAGTAAGATATTATGACATTCACTTTTGATTTCTAAATGAATTGAATGTTTAATTGAATTTAGTTCGCGTCATCTTTCAATATGAACCCAAACAAATGGATGCTCGTTAACTTTGATTGTTCTCTTCTTTGGTAATCATAAAAATCCTCATTAACTATTCAAAAATTTCATTTAAATATTTAAACATAGGGTCAAAGATCGTTTCAAACTCACGGAAGCATTAGTTGTTGATCCTCTTTATCTTCAACACAGCTATTCAGAAAAGGCAATCGATTACCGCGTAAGTTAACTTTAGACTATTTTGTTATAATTAGCTTTTTATTCAATTTTGTTAAACAATTTGCGAATTTAATGTGTTTCCAGCACTGGGGGATTCCTCTGAGTCGCAGGTTTAGATCACTCAAACTTTGGTTTGTCATTCGTAACTATGGAATTGAAGGCCTCCAGAAATACATAAGAGAAGTAAGTTTTTAAGAACAAAACTTGAGACAAATTTTATTGGAGAGAAATCTAATTCTTCAAAATAAAGCATCCATTCTCTGAATGAAATATTTCTGAAAATGCATTTTTTTCAAAGCATGTCAAACTTGCCAAACGTTTTGAATCACTTGTACGAAAAGATGAAAGATTTGAAGTTATAAATCAAGTTCACTTGGGATTAGTTTGTTTTCGTTTGAAAGTAAGCAATAGTTGAATGAATTGATATGAAACCGAATACATTATTTAATTCTATTACAAGGGATCTAATGTTATAAACCAGAAATTGTTGTCATCGATAAACGCATCGGGAAAGCTTCATATGGTTCCGGCCTCTCTTAATGAACAATATGTTATACGTTTCTGTGTTTGTGCACAACACGCAACTGATGATGACATCAATCATGCATTTGATGTCATTTCTCAATTCGCAACAGATCTCTTTGAAATCATCAAAATGGACAATAAAGTGGGAAAAGAAGTCGAAGAAGAACAGAAAGAGAATGCTGAGGACGAAGCAGTTGATGAAGTATTTGTGTTGGACAGGAAGAGGAAAATGAGTCTCAGATATAAACGTAGTTTTTTCGTTCGTATGGTATCTGATCCTAAACTTTATAATCCGAAGATTGTTCGCGCACTTTCTTCTTCTGGGAATAGAAGACATACAAGTGATCCGGCAGATACTGATTCTAATATAATCAAGTTTAATACTCCGGTCTAGTCTTACAGTCACATATTTCTCCTTTAATTCAAAATAATCTCTTTTAATTATAATTCTATTCATATTTCAATGTCTATTATAAATCACATTTTAAATTAATGTTTTCAATGTATGCAAAGTTGACTCTTATTAAAACTTTATGTTTCTATTTCACTCAATCAATTCAATCGCAATTTGTTTTATTTGCTTTTATAAATATAAAAAAAAATAAGAATGAGTTGAAAACTCTTGATAAAAGTTTTCTATAATAGAAAAGTCAACTGAAATATTGACAAAAACTGTACGAAAGGACATCTTTTGGTTGTATTTAACGTTAATGACAAGTTTGAATGACATGTTTTGCACATGAAATGGGCGTCAATAAGAAGGCTATAGCAGTGCCATCGAGTGCCTAACAGTTCAAGTTTTAACCAATAATTGCCTAAATGTAAAAAACATATATTAAGAGCCAATTCAATCAGAGAAATATTAATAAAAATATAGTTATCAAAAGTCAAATAAACAAATAGGTGTCACTCATAATTGAGTTATGATTTAATTAACTTTATATGTCATATACTTTTATACATTATTAGACTTTTGTTAGGATTTAAACTTGATTTGAAATATAATTACTAACTATTAGAATGAGTTTTAATAGTATTTCATATAAAGATCTAAAAACTTGCAGATATTTATTAAAGTTTTCATACATTGGCACTAAATATAAGTAATTATAACTTCAATTCAACAATTTATTTGATTTGAAACTTAATTATTATTATTTTAAGAGGAGTTCAAAGAATGACAAGACGTGAAGACATTTATGAATTAAGTGATGATACGATTCAGACAGCGATTGAAGTATAGACCAGATTATTATTAATAAACAAATAAGAATCGGAACTTATTTCTTAAGACTGCACTTCAGACGCAATTGAGACCCATTTATGGCTCGAGAATGGCTTTAAGTAGTCGTACAGACAGTGGAGTTCACGCTCTTGTGAACACAGGTTTGCCATTAATTAATGATAAGTTGTTAACACTGAATAACTCGAGCCCTAACCACAGGTCACGTGGATTTAACACATCCTTTCTATAACACAGTATATAAGCCATCATTTATTACCGATTCTGTTAATCAATATCTTATAAGGAATGGACACGAAATTATGTTTGTCTTCTCTCATCATATTAATGAGTAATAACTTATTCTTAGATTTATTTATTTATTTTCCAGTCTATTGAACACACGAATGGTTCCAAATTATTTTCACAGTCGAAGAGATGCCAAATATAGAGAATATATGTATAGGTTAGCGATTCTTAATTGCGAAGCAGAGCCCAAATGGACTCATTGTTTGGATTCATTACTTCCTATTTCCGAACTCAACAGATGTCATATTATTAGGTTATACTTAATTCAGTCAACTTTTATCTATTTTTTTCTAATTATTCATTTATTTTTTCAAAAGACGGCCTAATTTTGATCAAATGCAACGCGTTATTCACTTGTTTAATGGTAGACATGATTTCGCTTCATTCACACCAAAGCCTTTAGTCCAACCAAATAAAAAAATTGTCGATACGATTAAAATAATAGATAAATTTGAGTTTAAAAAGTCCAACGAATTTGTTTTGATGAATGAGGAAAATCTTGATTCAAATATAAGTCTATGGATTTTGACCGTGAGAGCCAAATCTTTTCTATATAATCAAGTAATTTGTTATGAAAAGCAAGTTATGAATCTCTCTTTAATAAATAATTGAATTTTGAAGGTAAGACGAATGATCGGCAGTGTAATAGACGTCGGTCTCAATCGTCACTCATATCAACGCATTGAATGGATGCTTAAGAACCCTTCAAATAAAAACTGGAGCTTTTCTAATACAGTCGCGCCCGCAAAAGGTATCATTTAATACATTACAAAGCAGTAATCAAAATACAATATTATTTAGTTAGGCGTCATTCACTTAGTACGTACATACTATTAGGGGGAGGGGGACTACAGAAGCGTACGAAGTCATACGTGTATGATGCGGGGGTACGGAAAAAGTACGTACGCTTGGAATGTAGCGAATCAGCACAAAATCTATGGAATGCAGCCAAAATGATATTATAAAAAATGTCAAGATCTCAAGAAGAAGACCTAATGACAGAACACAAGTCTTCGACTTCTGGAGTACCGCTACCACCAAAACTGCAGTTCTTTATTCTAGAAATCGTAGTTTTTTGCGTACTAAGTGAGCGACGCCTTATGCATATTATTTCTGTAAATTGATAGCATCGTCTGAGTAATCTGATTACTGTATAATATTGTAATGACTTTCTATTAGTCCTCACAATAATGTTTGTAAACAAATTGTAACTTTGAACTTAAGTATTCATTACAAAGTTAACTCATATTGATTTCTCTACGCATACAGTAGTTATAACTATAAACAAATGACACCAAAAAACAATTAGCAAATTCCTGCAGCCACTCAACTACAGAATACAAATATGACAGAAACTTTACATTTAAATTTCAGATAATTAATTGATTTTCATAACTGAACAAATATTAAATTTTTAATAAAATCATTAATCAAATGATTGTTTGCTTCTTAGGTTTATGGTTAGCAAATGTTGGTTATGACAAAAATGGTATGTTATTGAAATGAGTGATTTTGAACATTGATTTACGCCTATATTTTTATGCAGACTTAATGTTCAAAGAAGTTGACGAGGATTTTCCTCCACGTGATAACTCTCATTATAATTATGAAAATTATAGTGATTCTGAATAATTTAATTTATATATTTATTACTTATTTTTAATCACTTTATGTATAACTTTATAATAATAAAAAATAATGGGTTTTTTTAACCAACACTCAAATATTAAATGTACTGAAACTACAGTAGTTGCTCATCACATGAGTCTTAATATAGAAATTCTTTAGACTTAACGTTTGAGTTCTGCTCATCAAAATCAAAAGTTCTACTCTTTCTTCTTTCGTAATCTCTGGCAAGTGCTTAAAGATTTGAATTCATGCAGTTTTCAAAAACACAATTAAGTTGAATGTCTTTGATATTTACGATTTGAGTATAGGCTCCAAATTTTCTCTTTTTTCAATGAAATTTAATATTGCATAAAGACTTGCTTTAAATCAATGAAATGACTTATACTCACATTTGCAATAAACAATCAAACCTTGTATTAATAGCTCTTGAAAATGCCTGTTAAAAGTGTTAATAACGATCAATAAATTACTGAATTTTGATTTAATCGATTAAATTTATGGAAACAGGTTTAACATTATTTAAAATGAATTCATGCATGTGTTAGTCATCATTTGCTAATTACAAAATCGAGTCATGAATACTCATTATTGTAAATCAAATGTTGAATATCTCATAGATTTACATCATATTTTCAGCATTCAAATGATTAAATTATGTATTCGTGAACAAATATAGCCTAGAGGGTGATAAAGATGTTCACATTTTATATACAGATTTGACAAAACTTTTAAACAATTTCTCGATTTAAAACTACCATTAAATCTTTTATTTGATTTTTAAATATGTTTTTCATATGGTTTATGGCAAATTCATTTGAATATTTCCTCTCTATACAGGTATCACGCATCTCTTTTATTATCCCATTTGTCTCCTTTATTTATTATAATTTGTTTTAAAATATTGAGTTGCCTATAGTGTGCAAAAATTTTTCAAATTCTTCCTCCACTCCAACTCCACAGGAATTGGCTCTACCTCCACTACAATTCCACAAAATTAAAGTATCATTCGTATATATAGTATTGAATAACAGAATTTCAATGCATCAACTCATAAACAACCGTATTAAAAATAATTATTGTATAAGATGTAAATACTCAAATTCTATAATTTTATTTCTTGTATCATTTATATCAGATCTGGCCATCGATTTCATTTCTACCTGAGGGGGGTTTCCGACTTAAAACAGCCGCCGGGCCAATAAAATACAAAATTTCGGAATAACAATAAGATCAATTTTAGATTTAAGTTTATCTGCAAGTATTAATTTCAAACAGGATATGTTGACTCATGTTATTTCTTTGCTTGGATTTACTCAAATTTACCAACACATGTTTGCATTTGTTGGCAAAACTGTCCAGTATGAGTTTCATCTGAATCTGTTCGTTAAAATAAATATTAAAAATATTCGTAAACAAGTCAAACATCAAGTTTTGTTTACTTTAATAAATCTGCCTTCAAAATGACTTTTTAATGATTTCGGTCTTACTTTGAAAATCTAAGGATAAGTAGAAGAATAAAACTTATAATTTTTGTTGGAGAATTCAATTTCAAATAAACTCCACTTCTCATAATTTTAAATTCCACTCCACCTCCATTACCAAATTTATTAGTGCTCCAACTCGATTCCAAACACATTTTGGTACTCTACTTGTCTATCGAAAAACAGCCTCACAAATAAATTTGGAAAATAACAAAGCTATTTAGTAGAGGAATCATATTGAGTTACTGGACAAATTCTGTAGTTCAACAACTTTTTCTACGTCAAGATTTGATATGAGCTGCACAAATCACATTATTGTGGAACCATTAACTTTAGACATTAGTCTCAGACATAAAGTTCATTTACAGGTACAGAAATAACTAGAATAAAGTTGAAAAATCATCTTTGAATTTGAACAAAAAGAACTTAAAAAACAAGAGCTCATTACAAAGGAATACACTTATAATTGTGCTTTAATTTTAAATGCTAACAAAACTCATTTTATTTATAACCAATTTATTAAATATAAGTTAAATCTATAAAATATTATATAAAATCTATTCTTCCTTTATTGATAATTTTTGAATGATTTTTGTGTTTAACAAACTTTGTTAAGTAAATGAAGGGTTACCTAATTTTACTAATTAATTGAGTCTATGGATTAGAATCAAAATACATTCTCACAAAAGTAACATTTATTCAAAAGACATACTTTAGTGTTATAACGAAATCATATTTTAATGTGCGAATAATATAATTAGCTTCAGTTTTTTTTGTAAATATATTCTGTTTTGATGTTTACAAAGCAGTCTACTTTCTAAATTCAGTATTTATAATTAGCGAAGTAAGCATTAGGCCTAAAAGTGCTGACACTAATTAAAAGGCATAAAATAGATGAACTTGAGCTTCAAGTTTGAGCAACCCTGCGCTCGAAACTTAGCATTTGAATTTAGAGCATCAAAACCTTAGCATGAAATGAATTCGCATTTATATTTTAACGTTTTCTTCTCCCAACTGATTCTAATCCACTGAGTCAAAGAAGTGACTGACCATATGGTCGAGGGTGTCGTATGAATATCCAAATTAGTCAATTATTCAGAATTCCTGACTCTCTATTATAATTAAAACTTTTGTAAACTTATTATATTACTATCATTGGCATAATTCAAGATTCAAACTTAAGTTTCACAATTTATACCGAATACCTCAACAAAACTATTATTTCATATCGAGTGATACTTATATTAGATTTATAGATAATTTTCAAATTCTATATAATATTTATTACCTCCATATTTATTCAATTGAACTAATCTTAAGCAGAATATTTGATTGTTGAAAAAATTTGAACAAATGAGTTATAAGTTTGAATTGACTAAGGATTGTTTGGCAATTTGATATATGGAAACAGGTAAAGAAAAAGTATTAGCAGTATTAGTAATTCAATTTTAAAATCTTGGATTTTCAGATAAAATACTCTATAATAAAAGTGACACTTTTCGAAAAATACCTTTATCTCTCATCTGAGAAAGTAAGCCTAAAAAAGCTATAAATCTAAAACTTTAAGAAATCAAATGAAGACGTGAAACTAGGAGAGCACTTCAAAATGTATAAACCCTATTTTCGATCCCCTAAATTACTTATTTTCAAAATAATTATCTTATTTTCATACTTGAAAATAAACTGAGCCCAAAACAAATCAAATTCAACATTAATGCGTGAAATGAATTAATTTATTATATATTATATGGAATTAAGTTGACTGAAATAGACTTAAGGATTGTCGATAAATCCTGAAAATTGTTTGCTATAAAATTTTCGATAATCAATTGAATTGATTATTTTTTAATGCTTATATTCAATTGAATCTTTACTGGTATCTCTAGCAACATAAGTGGTACACTTTAATACATATTTAAAAGAAATAATAGCAAAATTAAATTAAAATTTCATCTAAATTAAAACATTTGAGTTCTGTAATGAAATTTTTATTAAAGGAATCCTATCTTTTAATTTGTGAAAAAACGAAGAGGGACTAAAGTATACTTTTTCAGGTTCCTAAAGGGCTGAACATTTAAATTTTAGACATTTTGAGATTAGACATTCCGAGTTGTAGACAAAACGAAGTGCAGGTAAAGATAAAAGTAAATCTGCAAATAAGATAAGGAGTAAAACTGAAAAATTATTCAAACACCCGGTCTCTGGGGTTTGGAGAAAGTTAGATAATATGATTTGAGAATTTATAGTTTCTGTTTGTTTATATCGATTGCATTTATCATAATTTTGTTTTAGTATTATTTGTAATTCTGTGAATTACATTTTAAGTAATAAACTTTACATAACTTAAGTGTCTAATAATCCTTTTATCTTGAATTTTAAGTTACTCAATGATTTAGCCAAAGCTTAAGGAAACGCTTAAATTGATTCGCAGTTTTAAAAATGAAAGTTGTTTTATTAAATGATTGATAAGAAATGCAAAGTGATTCACAAGTGTTTTCATCTTATCGGTCAAAGAATAAAAGCTAGAAAGCTATCGGCCTTATAAGCCGTTTCGCAAGTATTGAGGAGTATATAAAAGTAGTAAGATTTTAGTGCTTTTCGCCCACAATGCGGTAATCAACTCAACTTTGTTTGCTTATGCCATATGTAGAATATGGCGCTTTTGTACTGAATATTTTCGCCGAAATTAATCCTTACTTTCAAAGGCATACACTTAAAGGTCAAATGTTATTTGAGAATTAGTTGGTATGTATGCAAACTTGAAGTAAATAGTTTTCATAAGTTTTGTTCAGTTAGTTTATTAGCTTAAACCTTATGGAAGACTCTCTGTTGCACTTTGAAAATAACAGAATTCTGCGAGAATTATTAGTGCCCATCCCTGCGGAAACGTCGATGGGGAGAGAGAAGAGACAGTAAGAAGAGGAGGGTCTTTAGTCTTACCATTAAGTAAAAGTTAGGATATATATATGCAGTAAAGCGATTTCTGGCTCACTCATTGCAAACGCGTGTCACTGAAGCTGAAACTTTCCTAACTTTCCAAGTCGTGAGTGTGTGTTCGGCACATCGACCGGCTTTATATATTTATTATGATAACAGTGTTGAGACATTTAAAAGGATTATAACGCATACAAAATGATGTGAAATCATTGTTCACTTGTGTTTCTCATACATATATTGATTGAACAAATTTTTCATTAACTAATTATTGAACTATGAATTCAATACGATTTAAGTTTAGGACTACTACTAATCAATTTGATGGCAATGTTGCTTATCTCAAATACTTAGTATTATCGGCTCTCATCTTTGTCATCATTAGTTCATATTGTATTAATAGTGTATTCGCTGATGTAAGTTATTTATCAAATTTATTTTTAATTACTTGTCATTTAATTAGATTTAGAGATATATTTTTTCACCTTTAAAGTCGTTTGACATAAGTTCGAGCATCACTTTCAGACATAGACATAGACTTTAGATTTTTTAATGAATTGAGACATAACAGAGTAACTTATGCTTTGCAATTAATAGCTCGTAAAATTCCAGACTTACTATATTTAGGCCGCCGTTTACCACATTTGTCTTCAACAAGAAAAAAGAGTTCATTATTCTCTATTTTTTACATTTGGTTTTTGTTTTGCTATGAGTTCTTTGTATAGATCTCAAAGACATTCAATGATTATTTAAAAATATTTTGATTACGCGATTATACTTACACAGTATAATATTACTAGTTTTATGAGAAATACAGCCTTTCATTCAAACGAATGAATCGCAAAGAATCCTCAGCTTATTTGAGCTATGCTCACATTATTTGGAGCATTTTTGTATACTTTAAGTTTCTGTATTTGAGAGTTAGAATAAGGTGTTCTGTGTTTAGAGTAGAACAGAAGGGTTTCTCGCATATTGTGCTCAGGAATTTAGTAGAACGTTGTTAATAACGACTCTATTATGTTATCAGCACTGATATACTGATAGAGTATATAAGAGTAACTTTAAATGTTTGATGTAAGAATAATTTGTATATATTATATACAATAATACTAGTAGTCAGGTTGGGGAACACAATTAATTATCACAAAATATCTCTTTCACACCACAGCATTTAGTGTTAAATTTTCTTTTTCTAAATCACACATAAGATCTCATCTTTTGAATCAGCTTTAATTCAATGGATATTTTCAGTCAAATTAACTTTGAAAACAACTTAACTCTATTCCATATAAGTTATGATTTATAGTTATTTTTCTAATTTGAAATATTTTGAAAGTTTGGATTAATTGATTGAAGATTGATGTGTTTATGATAGAAATTTTGATACTGAATGATTAAATTGTAACTTTTTATAATTTTTAGTATTGCTTAAGCTAATGCAACTTGAACTAAAAATGTTAAGTGTTAAGCTAATGCAAACTTACATTGAGATTATCTAGTTTTGACGCCATATAAAGTTCATCAGTCACACTACTTTTATAACTCTTGAAACAATTTAGTGTCAAGTACTATCATAGCGAGTAAATAAGGAACAATATTTTGCTTAAGATTACAGGCAATAATAAGGCCCATATCAGGAAAGCAATTATATTTATCAATAAATAATTGAGGTTTTTCTCACTTTCAAGAGAATCTTAAATTCCTTACAACGAAACTACAAGTACAGGTGCATAATATGTTAAAGTAAACTTACAATACATGAGACATTAATTATTAAATTCATGATAATTATCTGAAAAACAGAATTTAATTAATGGGTTACGAAATTTATGTTTTCTAAATAAATCTTCTTCTCATTAATTTTGTTGAATTATTACTTTTAAAAGAATGGCTGCAAAACCAAAAATAAAATTCTAATAAACTACTTATGCAAAGTCTTCTCATTAGAGAAGTTTTGACTGTATTTTATTGATAGCTATTAAAGCTGTTATTTTGGATTTGATAGTGATATGATTATGATTGAAGCCTCCATTAGGCTGTAATATATATATAAAAAATGTGAGTTGAAGGCAATGAAAAACATACATGATATGCAATGATATAATTACAGCAGAAGAAATGCGAATAGGTCACTCGCAATTATATTATTATTATGAGAGTCTCTTAATTTGGTACGATTACAAAATTAAAGTTGTGTTTATCAAATTACTCAAATGATGCGGATTTATAAGAACTTGACAACTCATTACCACCACTTACTATTACATATTACTACTTATCAATTTCTTAAACCCATTAATATTAAAATTAACATGTTTTCCTTCATATTTCATCTTTATTTATTACTGGATTTTCGGGGATCTTTGCATATCTTTAACTCCGCACTTGTACATCAATCATTGTTATCAAATAACTAATTGAAGAACAAAAAACGGTGAAGTGATAAATAAGAACTAGAAAAGGGTGTTCACAGCTGTATAAATGATTGAAAGTAATTTCAAAATTGATTATTTTCCTAAATTATCTAAAAATAAATATTTGATCAGACGAAAGAGCCAATCAAGTGGTCTCTAAAGGAAAGAAAAAAGCAAAATCCAAATAAAATACTTATTCAAAGATTTTGATTTTAATAAAATGATGATTCACTTATAAGACATGATATCTATTAATAAGGTTTAAGCATTTAAGTCACGGAATGAATTTAGTTTGAGTATTGGTTTATAGAAATAGTTCTTTATGTAATACTGCACTACATCTTGAAAGATTTGTTGTGTACAATCGAATGCCATGAAAAAATGAAGTGATAAAATATAATTTCAAAAGTACAAAAATCAATCTAGTTTTGAAAATTTTTTAAATAAATCTATTACGCGTTTATCACTTCAAGGGTGGAGTTCAGCTGTAGTTGAGTATTTTGGGTGCAGTTTAATATTCAATAATATCAAGTTAAATATTTAAGGTCATTCGAGTTAAAAGTCTAGTCAAAGTTGAATAAAACTTTATCCTTCACTAATGTTTTAAATTAATAATATTTAATATCACTTTTAAGTGAATATTAAACTGAATTAAATTAAATTATCACGAATAAAATATCAAATTATATCTAGCGTTTCAATGATTTGAGTCTAAGTCGAAATTTCAAGATTCGTCTCATAATCGTATAAGTAAATCAATATATAGATATCAATCTCAATGAATCAATGAAAAAAAGTTTGGATATATTTAAAATAGTTTTGATTGAAAATTTGAGAGACATAAAGGGTTAGGTTTTGAAGAAAGAATTTTGATTAAGTTTTGGTTAAGTCTTTTTTATTGATGATTATGACAACTAAAAATATGATGAAAAATGGATTTAAGTTAAATAATAAAAAAAGAATGCGATGCAATATTTAATAAAACGAATGCTATATCGAGATGGAAAAAAGCGTTTGAGTATAGCTAAAAAATCGATCTTTCCTTTAGTTGGCGCCATAGTGTCCCGCATTCGGACGACAAAGTTTTGTGCGCTTTCTTACTAAAAATGTTGCACAAACAAAATCATGCAGCAGTAACTTTCTATGAGCTGCTGAATTATATAAAATTAATGCCTGAATGGAAGAGATCAACATCACTATTCAGTATAGTGTATAACGATTGTACACTTGACAGTATACTTTGTCATATTGAAGACTTCAATAAAGATTTCTGCTCTCAATTTCTATATAAAAGAATTGGTGCAATCTTTATAGCGAATATTTATTAATTCTATCTTTGAATCAATTAAGTTTTATAGTCTATTAATTCCAAACTCCTTTATATAAATTCATGAGTTCTTCCATATTTATGAAACATAAGTTGTAGGATATTTTGGGATTCAATTTTATAAGTCAATAAACGAGAATTTTATATTCTTTCTATCAAAAGCGAAACTGATTCTCTATTACAGAACTAGTACTAATAGAAATATGACAAGTATATCAATCACTCTTTTTACTAAAAATCTCCAATCCATCAGCTATTATTCAAATGTCTCCAAAATTCTAGTTAAATCAAACAGAATTAATTCAATCCTTTATTATTGTTATAAAGTAATATTATGCAAATCTTTATTTCACAGAATATTTTTTATGGTACAGTAATAACAAACAAATTATATAGAAATTTGCGTCTTCAAAACCAAATGCAAAACTCATAAGTAGAACACATTATGTTAATGGCACTAGAATTTCAGTATAATATCACTTATTGTATATTAAAGTTTATCAAAGTAGAGTTGGAGTATTAATGCTTCAACTTTAACTTTTGAAAATTCAAATTTAAAATACTTAACTCAGTCTAACTCTACTGACATAACTTGTTATATACAAGAAAATCCTAAAAACAGTACAATTTATAGAGTTTATTGCCATATAAAAAAAAGTAAACCACACGATTGGTATTCGCAAGAGCAATGATGGATATCATAAAGGCTTGCTTTTAGTGAGCTATTAATTTATTTCCAGCTATGATTACATGTTTGTGATGGGGATAAACATTCTCTAATCTACAAATTATGACAATTCAAAACTACTCCTTGAAATAAAAAGATTGAATAAATATTTTTAATCTCTTTTCAGTCTGATTTTTACATCGAAGACTACAATAATGTGACACATTTGCGGAACGCTTTACACTCTAAAAGAGGAAATAATAATTATTCTCGTAAATTAACCTCTAGTCCATTACATCGAAAAAGTAGAGCTCTTAGAACTCATAAACTTGGGGCACAGGGTTTGCCCATTCTATCTGATAATGAAGATCTTAATAAAGAATTATTGAATGACGACGCGTCTGGTGATGATGACAGTGATTTGAATGGTGGAGACGATGGATATTTGACTACTATTAGTTCTATTAATACAACTTTAGTCCAAAATTTTGGTGATCCTCCTCCCTCATCAAATGGTAGGATTGCTTTAATAATGATTTACTAACTTTCTGATAATTTAATTATATAAGAAAATGTGTCCAATAAATTGAATTAAGTTAATTTTATCGATTGATAACTCTTCTTATTCCAATTGCACTTCATTCTTCACTAAGTGTTAGCTTATGCTGCTTTTATTCAGTGTCTTATCTCGGAATTTATGTTTGTTGGAGCACAAATTCAAAAATTTCATGAGAAAACATCAAAATCAAATTCAAATTCAAAGTAATTCATGTATACTATTTTTAGAGCTTATCAAGTATTCTCAACTCAATTATCACAAATGAATAAAAATCACTAGTCTGTTACTGAATTCATGCTTGAATTATCTTTGTTCAGGAAAATGTTAACTTCGTGCCCTTTCACCTTATATTTTAATTGCATACCCCCTAATTTGAGTTTATTTCAACAAATAATAAAATCTTGAGAAATAATTGAATTTAGTAGTGAATAGTTGAACATTAATGCCATAACAGAATGCTAAACTCAATAAATACGATCGTACAGTATTTACTAGCTTTAGTAAGGGTTGAACAATTGGATTGAAAAAATCCTCATACAGTAAATCAATCATTAAATATAACACCTGTTTAAATTTTTATATTATAAATTTAAGATTAATAGAAAACGAATCAAAACTGCAAAAAGCTTATAAAATAATGATGAATGTAAATATTTTTTCTATAAAGAATTGCAGGTCTTTTTAAGTAACAAACCCATAATCAAATATTGTTAACTTACTAAATAAATTAAAGGATAAATACAATTTGTTAAATCATAACCATTTCAATTTTCTGTTTTCATCTGCTTTTTTGTATCATTTTTATATTCAATTTTGTATTTTTTGTTTGTTTTTTCATATAACGTAATTCTGTATTTTTAAGAGAAGTTTCACAAAAAGAAACTTTCAAATCATACACTTTTAGAACCTGTCCTTGAAGGCAGTGCTCTAAATATTTATTTTCTTATATTTCTGTCTTGAAATTTAGAATAAAATAGAGAGCTATAAGCAAGCCTCTAATCTTCAACCATCACAGATGAATGCAGTATTTGATTATTAATTTCATTTCTCTACAGTTTAGATTATGAAAAGGTGGTTCTTTTCATATTTTTCAGATTTACCAATGTACTTGGTCTCAATGAACAACATAAAAATAAACTTTATGAAAATATTCACAAAATTTTCCAAATTAAGGAAAAGTTCAGTGAAAATCTAAGAAAATTTCGAAAAATCAATTCAATTTGAATGATAGAAAACCGAATTTCATTTCAATTAAGTTACTTAAGAAGATATAATAGTTTTAACCTATAAATAATTAATTTCAAATCTTTTCTCAAATAAAAACGTATTCGAATAATTGAAAATTGAGATTATAAAACAATCAATGTTTTGAATTTTAGATTTTTATTTCAATTTATAAGTCAATTGAGTCATTTTTACTTCAGTGTTGATTTAGTCTAATGTTTAAATCAAATAATAATATAATAGTGGCTGAAACATATTCCAAGTATTGATCTGAAGTTCTTTATGTTAACCATATTTTGATATAAGAATATAAATATATCTGATTTCAGGACATGTGATGTATTGAATAATTCGTAAGCAAATCAATGATCCACTTTTTTGGAATTGCAGAACATTATAATAAAATAAGACTTCTTTGATATAAGTTATTACTTGATATTATCTTCTTCCTTATGGTAGACCACGATTTGCGAACGTTAGCGATAAATTCACTGACTTTACATCATTTAATCATCTTATCAAAGAATGATCTGAACTGAGTTTTTGCCATAATATGTATATAAATTACAGAAAAAATGACTGAACACTATATCATCTGACAAATAATATTAACTTTGAAGGGTATAATGAATAAGCATTAATTATATTATTTTCATCATTTTGAGATTCATATCAATTTGGGCTTTGACTGTATTAAGTTGTTTTGTGATTTGGCTCTCACAGTATTCACAATGTGTGAGAGGGAAGACGATAAAAAGCAAACATTTAATGAAATAAAGATTCAATACTCAGAATATTAAATGAGATGATTAAATATTAGCTAATTAAATATTTAAACAACTTCACTACAATTTCTGCACTCAACTCATAGCTTTGCATACCATTAATAAGTAAATAATAATTCATGACCGGAGTCTCTACTTTGTCGGAAATCCGACTTCTCCTTATCAATTTTAACTTTAAGAAATGTAAAATGAGTGCAATCATCAAATGAAAAAGCTCATATTAATGTTCCGAAAACTCACAAATTTACATTATTTCTCATATTCAGAAAAGTCCAAAACAACGCACAAAAATTCAGTTTTTTCTAAAAAAAATTCAGATGAGATGAAAAAATGTACAAAAATTCAAAGTTTTTCATGAAATTTTGTCGTCCAGTAGAAAAATATTATTTTAAAAATGTCATTTTTTGCACAATAACAATCTCCTCAATTTATATTTGCAATACTATAGTGTCAAAACAAAGAGAGAAATCCAGACAATAATTTACATTTTTTTTGCTAATCTTAGAATTAAAAAATTTTTTTTTTTATAAATATTCCTTCAAAGTAAATATGATTGAGATAAAGCATTTTGAAGTATTGATTGAAGAGAAGCATAAGAATTGGCATTAAAAGCAATTTTATAACTCGATAAACCTTAACTTTCTGTTCCGAAAAGTGAACAATTATGAGATTTGAGGCATGAAAAATAGAGACTCTCATGGAAGCACAATTTAATGCTATCTCTTAGTGTAGAAATAATATTAAGTTGAAATTGTATTGAAAACATTATGTTAAAGTCTTTTGTATAAATGAATTCTCCTCAAAGCTATTCAGGAAATCTAATCGTGTTATTGATATGACTTCAGTGATTACATGATGAGTCGTTCTTATCTAAAGAAGAAGAATTGCATTAGATTAAGGCAAAAGAAATGATGATTAAAGATGAAATGGTTGGATGCTTTCACCATAATATTATTATGAGAATATCGGGAAACTATTTGTTGAAGTAAAGCACTCCTTTCTTTTGAATATAATTATAATAATGAAATTGAATCAATCAATTCAAACCTTGAACTGGGCTTGAGCTTGAAGTTCAAATAAGTGTTATTTTTGAATGAGACAAACTTTCGAAAGCCTTTTGAAAGAACTTGTCAGTGAGTATATGTTTGCAAGTCTGATGAATTAATTTTAGAAAGAGAAAATTTTTAACTTCAGTAGTTTATTTATCTTATACTCCCATTTTTCTCTTCACTCAATTCTTTCAAAAGAAAGATATTCTTTAGTCAAATACTATTCAATTTGTTTTTTAAGAATGCGAATAATTTTCTTCAAGATATTAAACAAGGAATTCAATTATCCAAAAAAACATGTTTTTCACTCTGTAAATGTAATAAAAATATCATTTTTGATGAATTGAAAATCTTAAAAAATTTTAGTACTCATAAATTAAAACATGACAGTTTCAATGTTTATTATTTTTTCAAAAAGATGTCAACTCTCATAAGCAAGAAATCATAATTAGTTAAATAACTTGACTGTTCAGTGGACCTTATCTTAAAGTTTATTTGATTTATTACTAACAATAGTAAGCAATTTGACTAGAACTACAAGTTTTAATAATTTGAATAAAAAGTTTTATTCTAATATTTTCGGTCAAAATTTGCGTTTAATGGTTAAAAATGTCGGAAATCTTCTAGAAGTTGACTGTCTAATGATTCTCAAACTGTTTTGATCAAGTTTTTATATTTGAATGTGAGGCTAACTTTAATTTTTTATCTCGTAAACCATACTTCAAAATAATGGTAACAACTATGAAGGTATGCCATTAAATATATAAAGTTTCTGTCAAACTGTTTTAATTTATTGCTTAAAAGTGCTTAAAATAAAATGCTTGAGTTCTATTCTTATTTAGACCTCAAAAATTTTAAAAGTAATTTTAGCCAAAATAAATCTTCGTTTCCGGTTAACAGAGTTCTTAAATCCGAGAAGAAATAAAGAGCTTATAGAACAATGACTTACAAAATATTAAAATTCTACAATAATTACGTCTTTAACAAATCATATTACAAGAAGTCATTAATTTTTAGAAATCAATAAATGTTGAAAAAATTTTGCACAAAAATCAGATACAAATGAAATTTTACTTCAAAACCAAACACAAAATAAATGTGAACATTAAGCTTAATGTTGAGCTCAATAAGTTTCTTATCTCAAATATTAAGCCTGAGTGCAAGTGTTGGAGTTTGAGATAACTCTGAAAATATTTTAATCTTGAATGTATGTAATTAAATTATACTTTTCTTGATTTTTACAGTATATTTCATTAAAGCATTAAGGTAGAATTAAGCATTAAAGCATAAGGTAGAATAATATTTATATTTTATAATACGTAATCATTGTAGAATTGAAATATTTAATGAGTCATTGTTCTATAAGCTCTTCATTTCTTCCCGGATTAAAAAGATGTTAAAAGTTCTAAAAACTTGGGCACCACTAAAATTGAGCAAAAGAGATCAAATTTTGCTCATATAATATAGATATATTCTTAAATTGTACAATTTTTGAGAGGATTTTTTAGGCCTAATTCATTCAGGTCCACAAATACGAATTTAGCAAATTTAAACAAAATTTGATTCATTATTGAAACAAAATCAAAACCAATAGTTAGTTC
>JAQFZT010000017.1:0-71906 GCA_034696325.1 Camisiidae sp. | reverse complement strand
AACAGATGAACCAATATTTCATAACTACCGGTACTTTCAATTTTGTGAATTACATTTGGCGTTAATTATAAAAAAAAATAGATTAAAATAGATTAAAATAGATTCTCACTTTTTATAAGTTACTCGATTTTGCTTTAATAGCTGTGGTAACAGTATATACTGTACGGTAGTTGTGTATTTACAGTACAGTTGTATATCTATAGTACATAAGTGTAAAAACTGTAAATATGACTAAGTATGACAAACTCAAAAGTACAACATATAAATAGTTGGAAAATAAGTTAAGAGTCTGATTGTAGCGCTACCTTATAATCAAATTGTTTACTCTACACTATTATATTATAACAATTTTATATAAAAGTCTATACTTATTACTATTGAAGTGACTCATCAGTAATTATGTTGAAGGACTCAATGCATTATTCATTATTTAGAAGTAGTTCTTTAGAGTCAACAATAAATAACGAGTTGAATCTTACCATTGCTTATGAAAAATATTTTGTTAATGTTTTGAATTTAGACCACTAGAAGCACTACTTTGGCTCTCAACTTACTTTTCAACGATTTTATAGTATCTATACGTATAAAAATGGCCGCAAATGAAGATGAACTTCATTACATTGGAGTTTTCCAAAATTGTTTCAATAAAATCGCTCCAAAACAAACTGGTATTTATTTTTAACTTTTGTTTATATTGATTAGTTTTTAGATATTATTAATTATAATTTAAATAAATAGTATAAATAATAATGATTAAATTCGTTGACACTTTCACTATTAGTGTTTTGATGTTTTGAATGTTTTACTATTTTATTACTATTATTGATAACAAACAAAGTGTTAAACAGTGAAGTCAACTCTCTCTTAACTATTCAAATACTAATCTTTTATCAAATAATTAATTAATTAACATTTCTTTCAACAATATTTCACTCTTTATTTCATTTATTTAACTATTAAATCAATTTTTACATAAAAATAAATAAATATAATAATAAAAGTGAGTCATGAACAAAATGATGTCTTTAATGATCAAAATTGACAACATGTGTATCAATACTAACAATAATTTAGATATTAGTTAAATCTCTAATGTTTTTACTTATAACTAATAGCTTATTGTTATTTTCTTTCTATTTCTCACACATTTCTATGAGTTGTTTATTTGTATAATTATTTGAATTTGAATTGAATGTAATTTAAGTGATTGCTATGGATTACAGTACACATTATTTTAATATTATTGGTATTAATATTGAATTAATGATATATAATATAATGAACTCATTTAATATTTATTGAATTACAATTTGTAATTAACAGATATTAGTAGTATTTATGTCGATAATCAAGGATTGAATGCTTAGATTTTTTTGAACGTATAAAATGAAAATCATTAAAACAAATGGTTTAAATTTATTAATTTATAATATAATTAAATTTTATTTAAGTTTATTATTTTGATTAATAATTGAATACAAATTATATAAAAACAGGTCCACAAGTGGCCATTCCAGTGGTCTCAACACAAGCCAAAACAACAGTTCCAGTGGGAACACGATTTCCAACACAATTAAGTAATGTTATAACGAATAGCGTTATGATTCACGAAAATAAGCAACAACAACAACAACATGTACAGCCATCGAATGCATCCAATCAACAATCATTGGGTGCACACAACACAACACCTCTTAATATACAAACGGGTGGTGTCACACAAACTATAAATGTGACAACACTTGCACCCGCTCAACAACAACAACATATACAACCATCAAATGTACCGAATCAACAATCATTGGGCGCTCACAACACAACTCCTCTCTCTTTACAAACCGGTGGCGTCACTCAAACTACTCTTAATGTGACAACACTTACACCCGCTCAACAACAGCAACAACAACATATACAGCCGTTGAATGTACCGAATCAGCAATCATTGGGCGCACACAACACAACCCCTCTCTCTATACAAACGGGTGGTGTCACACAAACTACTATTAATGTGACAACACTTACACCCGCACAACAACAGCAGCAGCAGCAACAACAACAACAGTTTCAAAGATTAAAGGTTTTTAACTCGATTTCTATTAAATTTAACGTTAAGTTTGAATAATGAAGTTCTCATTCTATTAATTGATTTATTGGCGTCAATACATCAACAATTTTGTAGCTTTACTTTTAATTGAAAATTAGCTATTCTTTTATAGTTTTCCTAATAATGAGCATTATATATGTATTGCCTATAACTATGTACTGCTTTCTTTCATATGTTTCGCGCATTAACTTTAACTTCAAAACCAGTTTTGCTATTTGTGAGCATAGATTTATGAACGCCTTATTATGTAAGGCTAACATGTTATCAATCCCTAAACTTATTTTTCAAAATTCAATATTATTTAGTGGATGTTTTTACCGGTTTTGTCATCTTAATTAATAATACACTTCCGCCTCATATTCATTGAACAATGTTTTAAAAATTTCTATTTTATATTGAATTAGAAAACGGATCTTTAGTTACGTTATTAGAAAACTAACTTTTGCTTTGAGAAAATTTTTTGTTTTTATGCATTAAAAAGTTGTTGACATATTTAAACTTTTGGAGATATGAAATATTGTTGAATTTGTGAGAATGATTCAAACTCTTATATTAAGTTATATTTAGTTTGTTTTTTTCTAATAATTTTTATTTTGTCACAATAAGGTTGAGGACGCGCTTTCATATTTAGATCAAGTAAAGTTCAAATTCAATAATCAGCCGCAAGTTTATAATGACTTTTTGGACATAATGAAAGAATTCAAGTCCCAATCGATAGACACACCGGGAGTTATACAACGCGTCTCAACACTATTCAAAGGACATCCAGAACTGATTGTTGGGTTTAATACATTTCTGCCGCCCGGCTATAAAATAGAAATGCACGCCAACGATCAGGTAACTATAGTAAGAAAATCAAACATTACTTATTTCAATTTCATTTTCTATTTAATAAACTTGTGAACGATTTATATTTTGATCAAATTTTCAGAAATAATTCATTAAAAATCATTTTAAAGTTAGGCGTTATTACTCTTCAAAGGTCTGAAATTAATAAATGGCATAAGTATTGAAACAATTAATTTTATCTCAAATCACAACCTATCATATCGAATGATATATCATTTCAATGCCTATTTATCAGTTTTAATTAGACTTGTTCTGTATTTAAGAATTTGAAAGGATTTTTGTGTTTTGATTAGTTGAGTATTGTTTTTCTATTAATGCATTCACAAAATTGCAAAAATCAATAACCCATTTAAATCAAGCTTCAAATGTGTTCAAATCAATTGATTTATAATTCATAATTTATAGAATGAAACAAAAGTCAATATAATATTCAATGTTTTCTATATTTCAAAGTGTTTAAGAGTTGTTTTCTAATATTTCAAAATTATTTCTTGCCATTAGATTTTCTTTTTTACTTAAATAAGTATGAAATGACTATTCGGTTGAATTAAATTTATATGAAAATATTTTCACTCTTTAATATTTTTTATTGTTGAGGCCATTAATGGATAAACTCTAGTTTCGTTTGGTCTGTTTGCTCTAACAGTCGGGTAATCATTAGCACAACTTATTGTACTGTAATTTTAGAAAAAATTAAGTTAATCTTTGATTATTTCTTACTATCAAGAGATAATGCTTTCAAAAAGTTAAATAACTTGACAATGAATGCAAACTTATTTCATAAAATTGAAAGACATTATTAAAGTTATGGGTGAAAAGAAAAAAGTTTTCAAAATTAAATCGTTCATTAAAGTTATTGAATTATGATTTGCTTTTCAAAGATAAATAAATAATGATTACTAAATATATTGTTATAATTGTTAAGGTAAACGTATCGATGCCAAACGCACCCAACACTATAATAATGAGCGGCACCCCATTGGGCACAAGCTCTACAATAGTGGGTCCATCGATTCAGCATCAGTTGAGCGGCAATTTGCCGAAAGTATCTCAAGCGTCAAACTTTAGTGCAACATCACATCAGGCGGCCATCAATGTTGCGTTGGCCGCAGCCGCTAATCAATCGCGTTCTGGAACTCATCACGAAATACCACATCAACAGCTCTCACAACAACCAAACCTCAATGCAGTGACTGCGGCCACTAATAGCGGGACAATAGCCAACGGTGCGGCCAGTGCTGGCTCTGGTAATGCCGCCCAACCCGTTGAGTTTAATCATGCCATCAATTATGTTAATAAAATTAAGAATAGATTTCAAGGTCAGCCTGAGATCTATAAACAGTTTCTAGAGATTTTACACACTTATCAAAAAGAGCAAAGAAGTCTCAAAGAAGGTATCATTTCATTCATTCAATTCAAATAATTTGCATTTCTATACAAATCTCAATATAAAGTTTATTAATAATAGTAGTATAATTTATGTCGTAATTATTGCTAAATTTTGATTCAAAAATAGTTTAACGCATGACTGATGAGCTTTTTATTATAGATGAAAAATAATTAAGTCAGATAATTATTATATCGATTTATTTACGCTTCAATTCATTTATTGAAAGTTATATATTTGTTTAGTTTAAAGTTATTTTTCATTAAAAGAGGGACTTATGAGTCAAAATAACACTCAAATAAGTAAACAAATGTTACATAATATGAAAAATAGTTACAATTAAAGAAAAAGATATTTTTTTACACGATATGCAAATAAAACTATTCAATCAAATAATATAATTATTTGACTTTTTTTTATTAAAGCAAAATATTAGGATTAGTTGACAAAAGTTAAAAAATAAAAAATCATATTTAAATAGGAATTAAACAAATTTTTTTTCAAATGTAATCAAAAGGGACGGCAGTTCACGGTCAAAAAATGCTGACCGAAACGGAAGTGTTTACACAAGTGGCGAAACTATTCCAAAATCAAGAAGACTTACTCCAAGAGTTCAGTCAATTTTTACCGGACGCGAACGGTTCTAATATGACTGGTGGGGGCAGTGGACCCCTCGCACTGTCCGGTCAAATGCCGGTCACTTTTGGTCATCCACTCGCACATCACGTGGAAAACATAGCGACTCACGCGACTAATAATGACCACTCGGCTATTGTGAAGAAGCCAACTGTCGGTCGACCACTCATTAATGCACAACCATTTCAGCCAAGAATAGCTTTAAAGCGTTCACAACACGAACCATTGCACGGATCTATTAAAGTATATATTCGTCACTTTAATACATTTGTCGCTCATTCACTCAATCAATACTCAACAAATGTCTATAATTTTAATGTTTTTATTTTTTTTAATTTTCTAAAGCGCCAAAAAATGACATCTCTTCGAGATGTATCATTAGCTGAGGCCGGAAAGTATGGTTCGCTCAATGAGTTTGCATTTTTCGATAAGGTTTGCAAAAAAATCTCAATTAAAATAGTCTCTTTAATCAAATAAATTAATTTGAATCAAAGGTTCGAAAAGCGTTGAGAAGTCAAGACGTCTACGAAAACTTTTTGCGATGTCTTGTGTTATACAATCATGAAATCCTTTCGCGTACAGATTTGGTTCATTTGGTAACTCCTTTTTTGGGCAAATTTCCTGAATTACTCAAATGGTTCAAAGATTTCCTCGGCTATAAAGAGGGCGCCTCCGCCTCCATATCCAATGCTTTAAATTCGAGTGCAGTTAATAGTAATCATTTGCAATTAGAAGGTATTCAATCATTCATTAATTGATACTATTTTTTATATTTCATTATTGTTGAAAGAATTTCTTCACGTATTTAATATTTTATTGAATGAAAATTATTTATGAAATATGCTTTTGACAGACAAACACTTGTCATTCAGACGATTTATTCAATCCAAAGTTTGCATTCATTATTCAAATGTTTTAGTAAAAGTGTTTGAACATACTTTCTAATACATTCATGTTCTGTATTCTCGTTGACATGGAATCTGCAAAAATTTAAACATTAAACATACACATAATATTATCCAACTAATGAATTATTTTGATCATGAGGTCTATCACATCGCGTGGCGTCGATTCGTGAACGAGAGCGCGAACGGATGAACTCAGAGGTGGGAATGGAAATCGATTACTCTTCCTGTAAACGCTACGGTGCTTCATATCGTGCTCTACCAAAGAATTACATGAAACCTGAATGTTCTGGTCGAACACCTCTTTGTCGAGAAGTCTTGAACGACATTTGGGTTTCATTCCCGTCTTGGTCTGAAGACTCCACGTTTGTCTCATCGCGAAAAACACAATACGAAGAATATATCTATCGGTGTGAAGACGAACGTTATGAACTCGATGTTGTACTCGAAACAAATTTGGCCACTATTAGAGTCTTAGAAGCGGTTCAGAAAAAGTTATCGAGAATGACTCTCGAAGACAGAAATAGGTTTAAATTAGATGACACTTTAGGTGGAACGTCGAGTGTTATTCATCAAAAAGCTATCCGAAGAATATATGGTGATAAAGCTCAAGAGATTATTGAAGGTATTTCTGTTGTTTTAAATCAAACCAGAATGACATTCAAGTTAATGATTTAATAAATTTATTAAAGGACTGAAGAAAAATCCATCGGTTGCGGTGCCATTAGTTATAAGAAGATTAATGATGAAAGAGGAAGAATGGAGAGAAGCTCAGAAACAGTTCAATAAGATATGGCGGGAGCAGAATGAAAAGTATTATCTCAAATCACTAGATCATCAAGGAATCAGTTTCAAGCAAAACGACATTAAATTTTTACGATCAAAATCATTGCTTAATGAAATTGAGACCATTTTTGAAGAAAGACATGAACAAAATGAATTGTCCGGAGATGGACCTAATGGTCATTCACAGCAGCCACACATGACTTTTGTCTATAAAGACAAGACTATGATAGACGAGGCCTGTAATTTGATTATACATCATGTGAAACGACAGACATCTATTCATAAAGAAGATAAACAGAAAATTAAGCAATTATTGCGTCAATTTATTCCTGATCTGTTCGCAACACCAAGAGGTGAATTGTCTGATGACGAAATGGATGACAATGACACCGATGATAAAGACAAACCTATTACTAGTAATAATTCAAGTAACACTAAAATTGTTGATAATAATAGTAGAAATGCAAATAAAATCAATGAAAAAGAAGAAAAGAAATACACAGAAATTGCATCAGGTATTCAATCAATTTATTTCAACAATTTTTTCTATCATTTTTCGATATTTACTACTAAATTAATTCTTTCTATCAGTTAATGTTTTAAAAAATAACTTTACATTCAATTGACTTTTTAGGATTTAACCAAAGCGAGAATGCATTGAATGGTAATAATGGTAACCAAAAGAATAATTTAATGCTGAACACAGATCCTGAAGACCAATACGCCCTCTTCTTTGTTAATAATAATTGGTATTTATTTTTCCGATTGCATCATATTTTGTGTGAAAGATTGGGCAAAATGTATAGCAGAGCCCGAATATTGGCGGCCGAAGAAGCAAAAGAAAAAGTAGATCGAAAACAGTCAACTGCTGTTGCGCTGCGACTTAAACCAAATAGTATGCCATTGATTATTATACAATTTATAATATATTACTTTAATCTATAATTAATTCATTTGCTTCACACAACAGATGAAGTTGAAGTCGAAGACTATTTTCCTGCGTTTGTCGATATGATTAAACAAGTACTCGATGGAAATCTAGACACAAACCAATACGAAGATATGTTGAGAGAAATGTTTGGAATTCATGCTTACATCTCATTCACTATGGATAAAGTGGTCCAAAACATTGTTAGACAGGTTTGTGAAGAAATAACTTTGATTTTAATTCTCACTCATTTTGAACTGTAACTCAAAAATATCTGATGTGAACTAAATTTTGTTTTTTAGTTACAACACATTGTTTGCGATGATTCCTGTAATCAATGCACTGAACTTTTCATTGAAGAATCAAAAAATGGCGCGACTGGAGGTCATTGCGCGACATCTCATCACAGAATACAATCCGAATCTTCATATCAGAAAAAATCCGAACAATTATTGGCTGATGAAAATTGTTTTAAAATAATTCTATACAAAGGAGAAGGAAAACTGACTGTAGAAATGGTTGACACAGAAACTGATGAAAGTGGAGATGAATTGGAACAAATTGAGAAATGGGCTGATTATGTCGAACGATATACAAGAGAAATCGGAAATATTAGCGATGAATTGAAGCAACAATTAGCAGAAAAACCATTATTTATGCGAAGAAATATTCGTACCTTTAAGTCGAGGACGAAAAACGAAAGGGAAGACTTGATTGATAAAGACATCAAACGAGACAATAATGATAAAAAAGATAAAATAGTAATTGTTAATCAAAATGATGATAATAACAATAACGCTACAAATGATGATAATAATGATAATACTTCAGAACCGTCTAATACATCAGCCATTGATAAAGCTTTAAGTGGTGTTGAAGTGAGTGAAAACAGTGAATGCAAGTTCGATATGACTAAATTCAAGTTAGTTTTCGTCGTTCAAAGTGAAAGTGTTATGTATAGGAAAAGGTCTATTAAAAAAGCTAAAATGGTAGGAGACTTTCAATACTTATTAATTATAATTATTTTGACCCAAATTCCAATTGATTGGCTCACAATTATTTCTTTTTCTAGTCTCATAAAAAGGTATCACAAAAGTTATTCAATAAATTCAATGAATGGCATAAGAAATGGTTAGAAAAATCTTCGACAAGTGAACAACAAATGGAAGTCCAAGAATGGCTCGTTTCAAGTGATACAACAAACTGTGACACTAAAGACAAAGTGAGTGCCATTACTAGTGATAGTAAGACAGCGGTCGCAGTAAAGAGTTCCTCAATAACAAAAACGCCATCGAATGGGAAAAAATTAATTAGACTTGTAATCAATAATGAAGACAAACCTCCGTATCGAAAGTTCTGTAAATATAAAGTTGAACTTTGCAAACAAGAGTAAGTTTTATTATTTAAACCATAAATTGATTTGATGTTCGCTATTAAATAATGATAACATTTTATTTACAGTTCTTCACTTCCCAGCATTTCAACAAATCTGTAATTTTTCGGTCATTATATTTATCATTTATTTTCTAATCATTAATTGACAATACATTTAATGTTAGTTTATTTTTCCAAAGCATTCAATCTCTTTCATAAATATGCACTTAATTCACTTGTAATATATTTATCTTTCATTATCAATAATTATATATCGAAACGAATGAAATAGATTTATTGAACAATTTTTTCCTCATAAATCATAAGTAATAATTAATCAAAAAGAGATTTAAGAGTTAATGTTTGAGTCAATTAATAGAATTATGAATTTTTGGATATTGAGTAATGTATTTATAAGACTGAAGACTTAAAATTGTCCATTAAATCGCACAAATTTGTAATATTTCTCTATCGGTGACAAATTTATTGTTCTCATTAATGGCATATTTATCTGTAATTTAAGACATTTTTGATTTTTTTAATTGACAATAAAATATTTGATTACATAATAAATTTTCACTTATTTAGCACTTTCATTGCCTACTCCTGTATATTTCTAATTATTTGAAGTTTTTATCTTTAATTTGTATAACGTGTATAATTTAGGCCTAAATAATGTATTGCGAGTTGAAGATAACATTTTTGGATAGAATACGAAACAATGATTGATTATATTTTCTCAACAATTTTTCATGAGCTTTTAAAAAATTCTTTTTATAATTGAGATTTCGCTTTAAAATTAATCTGATCACTAAAATTTAGTTTTTACAGTTAAACAATACATTCAAATCATATTAGTTTACAAAAGTTTATATTTATTAACTGAACACCAATTTTGAATTGTTGTAATTTTTAATATTTAAAATATTTTACAATAATTTAGTATTATTGCAAAATATTTGGTCATGAGAAAACAATCGAATGTCAGATTCAGATAAATAAAGATTAATATTAGTATAGAGTACATAACAAGTGTCGTAACTTTACTAATAATCAATGAAATAAAATTATTTGACTTATTGACACGACTTAAGAAACGTGCTTATGAAATATTCTTGATGTCGAAACATGATTGTGAAAAATTACTTCACTTTATATATACTGAGTATATATAAAAACCCAATTCCTATTAGTTTTATGAACAGTAATAATTGTATATTTATAGAAAAATGAAGTCAATTTGTAAGTTATTTTATAATTTGAATATGTTTCTCATTTATACTGTATGTATTGGAAAGTTATATTTTTGATTTATAACTTGCATTCATCAATTCATAAAATTAACTTTATTTTGAATCATTGACTTTTACGTCATTTTTGCTTTGCTAATGAGAAAATTTTATTTATTCTTTATGATAGGTTTGTGTTTGGAAGTTTTGATACTAATATTGAATATTAATACAATTTTATGTGGTAAATGTCCGGCAGACGAATCATTTGTTAAGTCAATCGAACCGTGTTTTTGTAGAGATGACACTATTTCGTGCGGAGGAACCGGTCAAATAGACTTGAAAGCAATTTTTCAAAATATTAGTAAAAGTATCAAATCTGCAGACGATAAACACTTTTATACATTTTATTTGAGTAATACTCAAATCTCAGAACTAGTTGAAGACGTTTTCGTTGACATATCATTTCGAGTAATAGACATCGAAACGAAAAAAGTATCCCGAATTCATTCGAATGCGTTTACAGCCAGCAATTCATTTACTAAGCTTTTCAAAGTATTTGATAATACTCTCGAAAGCGATACTAAAAATCATAACATATTCGACGTCTTCAGTAAAATGATTAATTTAGAGACAATTTTCTTGTCTTACACTAAAATCAATGCAATACCAGAGAAGGCGTTTCATTCCGGAAACGGCACGACAGTTATGCCAAATAAATTGAAAGAACTGTATATTTTCGGTCAAATCAAAAGTATTGGCGATTATGCGTTCTCTCAGCTCAACAATATATTAGTTATTGATTTGGCTCCGAATGGCATCACTCATATCTCTGAACACGCTTTTGATTTTATTGGAAAATCTGATCAACTTTTATACGTAAAACTGTTTAACAATCCATTGAACGGTTCGAGTTTCGATTTGGGAGCCTTTTCTAGAGCTCAGAGACCATTACGTATAGACTTTAGAAGTGATCCAAAACTCACTTTTTTGGATGAGAAAGTTTTTGCTCCACTTTTATCGAAAACTCCAACAATTATTGAAGTGGAAAATATACCATTTAATTGTGACTGTAGATTGCAATGGATTATTAAAGACAAAGCCATATTCCAAGATAAGATACACTTCGGAGCCTGTAGTGATGGAACACCTCTTTTCGATTTGAAATTAAGTCATTTTGAAAACTGCAAACTATGAAGTTTAAGATATAAAAAGTTTCATATTTTAATGATATTTTTTAGAATTTGAATAAAAATTTACTTAAAACATGGAAATTGTTGAAAATATAGATAACGTATACAATATTTTTTATTGTTTGTAAAATGGGCCAAATGCCAAAAGTAGTGGGTATTCTTTTTTGCATCATTTCAAAAATCATATATTATAATAGAGACCTCATTTGCAATCAGAGCTTAGATTTTTTTTTCTCAATAAAATATACGATCGTTTTTTCGCTTGACTTCATCCTCAAAACAGAAATGAGAAACTGATTTGCATTTTCCTTGAAGATTGATATGAAAATCTCTTCCTTTATTATTTCTTGAACTCTAAATTTGTAGGATTAGGGCTCAAAAAAGGATTTCATTCTTGAAAACAAGGCTCAACCAGACATACAGCAACTGTTCTGTCTCAACAAATGTAAAGTAATCAAAATTTGTTTGAAAGAATTGAATCAATTTAAATCTTTTTTGTGAGATCAATCAATATAATCTTTTGCCAACTTCGGGACCTAAAAATGAGGTCAACTAATTTTTAGATTTTTGACAAAAACTTCCAATTCTTCAATTCATAAAAAGTAATGACATAATATGCAAAATGAACCCCAAGCCCAGCGCGCTTTCTCAAAATCCTACTGACCTAACCTTACCAAACCTAACCTCACCAAACCTAACTTCACTCAACTTCGTTTAATCACAATTTTATTTGTTATCAGAAAACTGATAACACCTTCTAATAAGTGCACATGAATTAGGTTTTAGATTCTACCCCCTCAACACTTATTTGACTCTTTTGGAAATAATAACTATAATTTTTGATCAAAGAGAAGAATTAATTCTCTCTTCATAAGGTTTGAAAGCTATTGAATAAAAATGACGTAATAAGAAACCTAAAACTTCTTCGATATTCTCAACAATTATGTGCACAAACAGATGGAAAAATTGCAAAACTATAATCTCGTCTAACAGTCTAAAATCTCTTATATAGTAAGTTATATGATAACCAAACTCTCAGTTCTTTCCAAACGAATTTGGGCCTCACGTTATCATTCAATATTTTTTGGAATTAAGCACAGAATTGTTGCAATACTGAGTTCTGGTTTGGTAATCACGAATATGCGGTTACCAATTAATCAATTAAGTTGAGTCATTACAACATTAAGTTTCAAATTCATAAGTAAAGTCTGAATTTCTAATTAGTTTTCGCAACAAAAAAAATTATAACTTAATATATCCTTTAGATACTAAGTTAATCATTCTTACAATTGATTTCTCAATCGACTTAGTTTTACACTTGAAGTTTACTGCAATAGCTTTGGAATTATTATACGAGAATCGTTTACTCATCGAAAAGATCGGTCCACTTCATCAGATACTTCTTGAAAAAGCTAATAAACTAAAACTACAGATTCAGTGCGTATATAAATAACAGTCTCAGTCGGGGATCTACTGTACTACTTCTCGAATTTTCAAAAACTTTACAAACGATTTAGTTTTAAAGCATTTAATTTTCAAATATATTTAGTTACATTTACAGTATAAGTAAATGCATAAGTTATTTAAATTTTTTTCAAATATTATTCAAAAAATACTACTTTATTCTAGTTTATTGACTAAATTTAGTTTCAAAGTTTCAGCCAATTTTTATTTCAATATCAAGGTTTTGAAAATTATATTTAATTTAATTCATTTTTCAGAAATAAGTATCAAATACAGAGATAAGTTTAAAGAAATTAATTTTGGACTCGAACGAGTCTCGAGATTCCCCTCTTTTGAGACCCATAAATTTTTTGAGGGAGACTCGAGACCCGATATCCAACTCTAATCCTAACTCATTAATGTTATTTTTTGCCAAAATATTGAATGAATTAAAAATGTTGAGTTTTATGCACTAATAATCTGTAAGGTTGACAAGTGAAATATTTAGTTTGTTTGCGATAAATTCATAGAACAAATCAGAAGCAGACTCTGTTATATCAAAGTTTATATTCTTTAGTAATTATAGAGCTTTTTCGAAAAACCCTTTGAGCCAAAGAAACAACTGCTCATCAAATTTTCAATTAATTAACTGAATAGACTCCTAGAATTATATAGTATTAAATTAATTAAATTAAAATTTTCACATTTGATACCTTTCAAATGGTCGAAAATCTTTATAAAACTAAAAAAATATTAAAGTTAGAAATTTTCTTTTGATAAATTCTATTGAGAAAAACATGTATTAAAAATTATATTGAATTATTGTGCTTTCTCTCTTTGGTAATACTTTTAGAGAGTTATACTATAGAAAAATATAATCATTTCAGAGCACGTTTTAGTTTCACCATAAGATTGTGAACCAAAAGTTAATAACTGCTCACTAGACAAAATTGAGAGTCACATCAAAAATCATAAATCATATCAACAAAAAGCTATTTTTAAAATTGCATTATGTTATACTAATTTTAATTTTTTCTCAAAACTTGAAAAAAAACTTTTATCATTTTTCCAATGGTTTGTTCAAATGATTTTCGCATTCAGAAAGGTTTAACTGTATATCGAAGTAGGAGTTATAATAATGAGGGGAAAACTAAAAGAGAATAATAGAAAATTGTATAACAGTATAAAAGCTTATGAATCCCACCAAAAACTCATCCCAAAAACTGCTGCCCTACACGACACAATAGGGACTACAATACTCTATTTCCTAGTACTCTATGAATCTCTCGTCTCGTTCAGCCCTCCCTCCCTCACCCTCTCTCTCTCTCTCTCTCTCTCTCTCTCTCTCTCTCTCTCTCTCTCTCTCTCTCCTCTCAACACAGCATCCCTTTAGAAATTAATGGTAACGTTCATTATATATATAGAGTGGAGTCACAGCTGCACTCTCTTTGATCTCAATATTCCCATTCAATTATTATATTGTGTTCTCAATTTCACCATTTGCTTCATTATAGTCTTATTATTATCATAAAAAGAATAGACAAAAAACAGTGGAAACGTTTTCAGTCAACAAAAGAAAATAATAAGTTAAGAGATATATGCAATAATAATAAATACAGTAAGTATTAATTTGTTTTACTATTTTACTAATTGATCACCTTTTTATGAAAAAGTTTTCATATTCTTTGTTTTACTAAATTTTTAGGCACTCTGTTATTAAGAGTTAGTTCGCATAACTACTTTAGTGTTTAGAAATATTTTTGCGACATATCTATTTTCTAATTTTTTAGAGTCCAAGTCTTTGATATTTTATATAATATATGTTTGATTACTGGTACCATTTCTTTATGAATGGAGATACTGATAGACTAAGAAAATGCAAAAGTATTGTTTGTTCAATGAAATAATACTTTTTTGTAGTTGAAATATTTCCGAATTCCGAGACATAAATTAATGGGGCTTTGTTCACATCGTAAGAAATTGCTTATATAGCATATTCTGTTCAATTTTATTTTCAAAAAATTGTGATTTCATTTATTTCACAATTTTGCTTAAATCATAAAAATATTGCATTCAAGCTTTAGTTCAATTCATTTTCTTAATCTCAATATTTGGATATTTTTCAAATTTTTTTTAATAAATAAAAGCGAATTACATTTTTATCTTTCGATTCGTAAATACTTTGTATATCTGTTGGTTTGGATAAAGGAAAACTTTTCTTCTTTGCAATAATTGTCTTTCCATATATGGAAGATTTTATACATTTTGTTTCTCATATCCATTTTTATCCATTATTATGAACCTGTGATGTAAACCATACGATACTAGTGTTTCAATAACTTATATCTCTCTATAGCATGTTTAAGACAAATCCACAATTTTATTTTACTTCTTATCGATCTCTAAGTTGAAAATGAATGCGATTCACATAATATAACTGAATGAAGACTCTCAGGTCTTATAAATAGGTCTTTAAATTGTTAATCCTACTCATAACTCATTCCAGTCTATTCGATGAAACGATATTATTGTAATAATAACAATAATGAAGGCAGTTATGGTTATTGGCTTTGATTGGAATTCTATGTTTTATTTATAAGTTTATTGTATTTCACATAAAGAATTATAGGCCTTCAATGAAAGTGTAATCATGTTTCAGAATCCAATCCACTATATGATTCGGCTCTCTTTTTTCTTGTTTTGTCCATTTTTTCACTATTTCAAGTTTTCCAAAATTATATTACAGTCGAATTTTAATATTGAATCCATTTAAACTCAGAATAAAAAGAAGATTTATACAAATTTAAAAACTTATATTGAGAAAAACACAGTTTATTATTTTGATTTAACTATAAAATATGAAAATAGATTGTATTTGATATGTTAATTCCTATTAAATCATATGTTCATTAAGAGAAGTAAAAAAGAGAGCTGTCTGTAATAGGATTTGAAAATCCCAACTGTGAAGAAAGAGGATCAAAAGCGTTGGACACAATAATACTGTAGAAGGATATAAATATCGATGTATTTTTCTTTGACATATCATTTTAGGTAATACTTACTGTTATACTCTTTCGCTCTGTTTTTAGCGAAACAACACTATAAATAACACAATTGGGATTATATTTATGACAACTTTGTCTGTTTATCATAATTTCATAAATATTTTCGTTTAAATTATAATAATAATAGAATACAGAGAACTATATATTCAACTTATATAGAAATTATATTTATATGAGAATAAAGAAAAGGAATGTTCTCATAATAAAGTGAAACACAAATATTAAATCATTGAAGATAAATATTGACTCATATTAAAAATAGGCATTTGTATAATGAAGTAATGCCGACATAATTAAAATACCTATATTTGAATGCATATCAATTTGCTGAATGCAATTCTTTGCAATCCTCAAAATCATGAGAGGATCTACTTTTTGCTTCAACAATCATTATGAGTCATCAGAAGCCCAAAAAATCCTAATGTATTTTATTCTTTCAAACAATAGGATAAATAAGTTTACTATACGTTATTAGGCAACAAAACACATACAGCAATGTATTTAGTAAGCTATTAAAAATTGCAATCAGAAACAATAATTTGCCTTTTTTTTGAAAGATGAGAACAGGAAAAGGTAGGGATCATATGTATCTTTGAGTCTATATTAATTGTAGTCTAAATTCTACAAATAATAGATTTCATTTGATTAAATCAATGCAATTTCTATTGTGAAAAATTTTGTGAAAAAGTTTTATTTTTCAATTTTGAGGCAACGTTTGCAATAAAATTGTTTTTGTATATTGCTTAGAAAGTTAATTCTATTTTAGTTGAATGAATAAGAATTTTTTGAACCTTAAATTAGTTTTGTGGTTATTTTTCGCTTATTTTAGTTTGAATTAAGTTATTGATTAAGAATTATCAATAACTTTCTAAAATGATAGATCTATTGGGTAACAGATTCTCTGAATTAAATTCCTCTCTCTCTCTCTCTCTCTCCTGAATATTGTTGTCATTCTTTAAGGCATGCATATTGTAATAAATGCTAGAATCGTATTCCCATATTAGAAAGTTTGTCCTCCGCTCAGTCTCTAATTCTCAACTCATAAATAAGTAAATATTCTTTTGCCATTGCCTCACATCCACTATCATTATTTCAGTAATGGCCAAACTTTCCCTTCAGCCGAAACGCTAATTTCTCTGACGTTTTCATCGCATTACACAATTCTAGGTTCGCATACACTATATTAAGACATTTAGCTATCGGTTAATGTGAAAACAAAAGCTGACAATGAATTAAATTCCATGTTATTATGAGTTGCTTATTATTTTAAACCAGAAATCCTTATGAAAAATAGTTGTTTATACTGTTTTAAAAAAGTTTTATTTTTATGCATCATTTCATTGATTTTTATTAAATTGTTTGTTTCGCAAAATATGTTTTTACATTTTATGAGTGATTTCGAGCCTTTGATATAAATCATAAAAGCTTTGAGTGCAAGCACTTGAATGAACAAAGATATGAAATCTATGCAAACTCATCGACACTTTTTAGTGCTCTTGTTATAACACCTGTACTTCATAGTCAAATGATAACAGTTTGTCAACTGATTCATTCATGTATTCATTTTTAGATAAAACATTAAAATCTTCAATTTAAAAAACATTTAAAAGATAACTCCAGAAAATATATGATAAAATTAAGTTATCTTTTAATTAGAAGAAAATGCTTTATTAATAATTAAGTAAAAGAAAGCCAACTTTTCATACCTATAGACTATTCTTCATTCTAATTCTTAATCTAATTTTGATTTTATGAATTGTTAGACCGAAAACTTATGGCAATAATAAAAGGGCACAAGTGATGGTTTGATGAGAGCAAACTCGAAGGATGGAGTTGTTATGGAAACTTTAGGAACCTTTAGATCAAAATCCATACCTAAATTTCGATCGGTGTTTCGCCCCGCAGTCTGCCTCAACGCTATACATTTCTCTTTGTAGACGAGAGAACCACTAAAAATTGCGGATAACGGCTCTGTATGAGTGGCACAAAGAGAGAGAGAGAGAGAGAGAGAGAAAGAGAGAGAGAGAGAGAGAAATAGAGGGAGAGAAAGAAAGATATAGAAATATATATGGAATGGGAAGTTAGGATCAAATGGAAATGTCTGCTAAAATGAAAATGAGAAAAATGAAGATATAGAAAGAAGAAGCGGAAAAGACTGCACTCTCTTGTTCTGGAAAAGGTATGGATTATTATGCGATCATATTTTTTGTTACTTTTTTCGATATTATGTAATATTTTAAATCATTTTTTAGATTAAAGTTATTTGATATTGAGTTTTATTATTTTATATTTCATTGAATATAAGAGTGGTTTTCATTGTTTGTTAGACTATTGTTCCCTTAATCAAAAATTGATATAGGATAGCTATTTTCGTAATTCCGCTATAAATAATGCCATTAATTTGGATTCACATCGCTCTAAACATTTTCAGTTAACTTCGTATACAGTATTTTTTCGGCAAATTCTTATTATACAAGTATTCTTATTGCATGTGTTAATAAATGAGCCGCAGTTTCGATGCAATGAGTGTTAATGAATACTTTAGCTAATGCTTAGATGCAGTACTCATAACAAATGAATTGATTTTTTGAAAAAGTCAAATATAGCTTTGTCTTGAACTACTTTGAAAATTTGAGCATTCCTTTAGTATTACATAAGAATTATCATCTCATATGTAGGAAAGTGTAAATCTATATATTAGAGCAAACTATACCAGTATATTAATCAGTGAATATGCATAAATATGTCATTTTGTGGTATACGTTGAGTCCTTGCAAACTTCCTTATTGAGATCAATTTCCTTTTTTCGTCAATATAAATACTAACTCTAATTTACTGAAACTTACAGTTGTGTTACTTATGTATTGCTGTGATATATCTTTTCATAAATATAAATTTAATGTGAGTCAAGCACTAAAACAGTTCCTTAGAGTCAGTTGAAGTATTTTTCTGTATTCGAGTTAATATTTTCAATAATGTTAAAAATTCTACTCAAATGTTACTTTGAATCTATCGATTCATTTAAGATGAGACTTGATTTCATTCAATGGTTTTGAGTACACTTTCAATTAGAATCGATGAGTTTCGTCAAATGGGAAAAACAAGATTACTTCCAATGAGAATGAAGTGATTTTATATGCATAAAGTAATCATCTTAACTACGAAAAGGTGAAGTTCTTTAATTTAGAAAACATTGTCTTCTCTATTGAGGCCAAAGTTTTGATCAGTTTATTCAATGGGATGCTTAAGCGCTTAAGTCTTATATTAATGGCTTTCTCTGTTCACTTTCTAATATTAATAAATGATTTGACGCAGAATATTATTCTCTATATTAATATAACACCAATAATATGCAGCTCTGTTTTCCGATCTCATGTTTGATATATGGCTTTCGTTTTTTATTCGATTCTATGATGAAAGTTTTGCTAATTAAAGGTAAATATTTCTCAAATCATTCAATCGTAAAGAACTTAATCGTTATTTTCATAATGCTATCATTTAATTGTCCGATCATTTGATTCAGAAAATAATTTTGAATAAAACTTGAGGCATGAATTATACTTAAATAATAAGCTTAACTCTTGACTGAGAATTTATTTATGAATTTTTTATCAAACAAATTCATGAACCAAATAGAAAAACGAGATATTTGTGAAAGCTCAATTGTGTCACAATTATAAAGACATATGTTTTGTAATGTCATCGGTTGAGTCATTTATATATTTTTATATGTAATTGAATTGCTGTCACACCCGAAAACCTCTTTTTATGACTTAATACTCTTAAAGCGATGCTATTTCTTTGTCAATGTTAATAAATCAAGTATTAATAAGTTTGGAATCAATTTTGGATAAATACAGCAAAACATAAATTTTGGCTCAATTTTAATTAAGTTCTCTTTTGTTCCATATAATAGTTAATCATTGATTCTATGAAATGTTGTCATACCTTTTGTTATCATATATTTTAGTATTAATTATGTGCTCAAATAAATGATAAATTTTATTTTTCATTCATATTTATAAATTATATAAAATGCCGCTAAAAATATATTTTATGAAAGCTCTATAAATAAAACCTTGATTTGAATTTTGATTCATCAATAATTATCACCAAAATCTAGTTTCTATTGAATAACACTATTTATTTGATAGCTGAGAGCTGTAGTTATTCTAATTAAAATATAAAAATTGATTAGAAATTTTCTTCGCTTAACTACATATTTCCGGATATGAGTTTTGTTTGTCTGGTTAAAGAGCGGATATGCAATTATTTTCAAAATCAACTCACACGAGGTTTAGTCTCAATAAAGTATTAGTATTTTAAAATATTTTCTCGAATAATAATAAACCTAGAATTTGCTTCTTCTTTCAATCTGAGATACAACTATTTGAGGCGTTCATATTTTTTTTAGCATAAATAGAAAGTTTAAGTTTTGTTTTCAAAAGAAATAGACTCTTTGAACGACAGCTAAGCCTTTGATCAGTTATGTTTTTGTTTTATTTTCGATGACACCACAAATAAACTATTAATACAAATCAAATCTTCAATTTTGTACATTTCTATAATTATTGGTAAACTTGATAATGAAAAAATATCAATAGAATATCTTCTATGAATTGAATGCATTTTTCAGTTCTGAGTAATAACTAAATAGAAATTAGAAAGAAGTTATGATACATTAATTATGTTTATTTTAATATTTTAAAAAATTTTTCCATCATTGAAATTTTGAACAAAACCAGCAGTTTTGAAAAAAATTATCATAAATTTAAGTCTATAATTGCATATGTTTTCTGTTTTGAAAGAAAAGCACTAAAATATAGGCTTAAAAAGTAAAATAAGATATTTGAGATATCAATGACCTAAAGTTTTCAGCTCAAGTCACAAAATTCTTAAAGATTTCAGACTCTTATCTATTGATAAAGTTTGAAAAAAATTCATTTTTCATAGTTTCATAGTTTGATAGTCACAATATTTAGACAGTATTCAAAGGAAAATATGAATTTTTTGATTTGAAGAATCAATATTAAGATAATTCAATAAAAATCATTATAATATTTGTAATTCACATTCTTTTTTGTATTGAAATGTTTAATTTTGAAAATTTGAAGTAATTCCACAAGTTTATAATAAAAATTTTCATCATAAATCATAATTAGTTTTGTAACAGAAAGTTTTAATACTTTGACATCTTAGTATTGACTATGATTTACATTTTGATGCATTATTCACTTCAAATTTAAATTAAAAGTTTGGACTTTAAATAATAAATTTTTTCAAAAATCTATGGATAAGAGTTTGAAGTCAAGAAATTTTGAGACTTGAGTTCAGAACTCTAAATCATTGATTTCTCAAAGAACTTGTTTTACTTTTGAGCCCTATGTGTCAACATATATAATATTTTCTTTATAAACACTTTATTCAGTTAGACTTTGAAACTTTATTGAAAATTTTCATAAATAAAAATATTATTTTTAGAAATTTGCATAAATTTGAATGTAGAATAATATTGAACTATTTATCCATTTCCTGGTTTCTCGTGTACTGAACCAAAGACTTGTCCAGAATGTTTCCACTCCAACAATTAACAATTTACTTTTCAAAATTATAACAAATTTATTTAACGAGTCAAATTTTTGTTGTCAAAAATTCAAATTAATGCAATATTTCAATTCAAAATTAGTTTTATCGATTGAAACAGTGTTTCAAGTCAAAAACGTTAGACTTAATAATAAAATGCAAATCAGTAGAAAATTAAATCAAAATTTCCAAGAAATTAATGACTTAATTATAAAAATTCTTCTTCATATTTCAAACTCTTATCAGATTAAAATATCTAAATTAGTTATATAATTGACGTTTTTTTGAATCAATAACATTAATTAAACATGAACAAACATTAGGCTTCAATACTTCAAGGATTTTAAATGAAATATACAGTTATTCCTGGATATGTGGCGTAATACTCAAAATGTACTCTTTTGGAGTGTTTAAGTGAGAAAAGGGCTCATAACAATTATTTATTTTCAGTTTATAGCTGAGTAATCACAATGAGTAATGAATGTTTTCACTTGAAATTTTCATTAACTCAACTCTCATTATACTATTGATTTATTTTTACTGAATGATTGAGAGTTAATAAACTAATATCATATATTTAAACTTTTAAAAACTTATTAATGTTATTGTTTGAACATGTTTTTGAATGAAGTTTTCTATCAGATAAGAGTTTCAATAACTTGAATGTTTTATGACTAATACTATATTTTTTAATTCTCACAAGATTTAAGCCTTAATATTATTGAAAGACTTCGAAAGAGTACATTTTGAGTTCTCAACACATATGAGAAATCAAACGAATCAGTTTTGTAATGATGATGAATAATCATTTCCTACATTTTTCAAACTCTTATCGAATGTTTAAATATATGTCAGACAAAATTATCTAATTTTTGAAAAATAAAATTTTTTAATGAAAATATGCTTTAATAAATATTTGAACGAATAATAAGTTAATATTAATAACTATAGCTTACTGTTTGTTTCAGCTCTTTTTCTTAACGATCTACATGTGATTCATCTCTGATTTCTAATTTAAATCTCACTCCTGCTCTTCTTCTATCACTTCCATTCCATCCCTACTCTCCTTAAATTCTAATCATAAAAATTTTGTCAAGTCATTGGTTTGTGAAAAATTAAGAATTTAATATTTTTGGTGTTGATATAGAATTAAAGGCATAACATATTACGGATGTAAGATATATACCGTTTCGCATAATTTTCAAGCATTAATATTAAGAGCTTTTTAAGATTATATGAGAGGAAATAGCGGAGAAACTGAAAATATGCTTACATTATAGGAGAAGCAAAGTTAGAACCGAATGCTTATTAACGAAAGTGCAACTCTTGTTAGCGAAGTTACGCAAGACTGGAGGAGAAAACTCTCATGTGAATACAGTCTATTTTTGTTAATTGATTGAATGGAATTTAAAATTTAATACTTATTGTGTGGAGATTTTTGTAAAAATCAATAAAAGGACTTGAGTGTGCATTGAGTTTGCACTGAGTTTGCATTGAGTGCACTTTCTAAAGTTTGATCAAAGGTTTAATTCATAATATGAAAACTGGTTCTAAACAAATAATTGTGAAAAGACCTTAAGAATGATTATAAGCATTACTAGAATAATGGCGAATAATGGCAAATATCTGTTAGTTTGAGGTCACATTAGCTGAAATAGTTTTTGATCTGAAAGAATTTACTGGTCGACTATAAAGCTAGTTTATAGTGAACAGGAGCTAAATAAATAGTATACAGTATAGTATAAAACAAAACTGTTATATAATTAAAAATTTGTTTTGTGCTGCGAAGCATCAATTCTCTCATTGTTGGCGCACAATTGCTTGCAAATTATGAGTGAACTCTTTCACAAATATATTAAATGAATAGAGCATTCATCGATATTAGCCGGTAATCATTAGGTAATACCGATTCATCAAGTTTTCTTTCATATCTAAAATAATAATACTCATGCGTCAGGTTATCAGTGTATGTATGTATGTATGTATGTATGTGTGTGTGTGTGTATGTGTGTGAGAGAGAGAGAGAGAGAGAGATAGAGAGAGAGAGAGAGAGAGCGAGAGAGCGAGAGAGCAAGAGAGAGACTAAGGCTATGGCTAAGGAGTGAATAAAAAATGAGGAGACCATCAATTCTGGTATAGTATTGGGTATTAGACCTGAACGTAAACCTTAACAATATGCCAAAGTTTTGTGTTATATGTGGTATGAGTAGTGTGTACTGTATAGCAATGCTTGTATAGACTGGAGGGGAGAGAGAGAGAGAGAGAGAGAGAGAGAGAGAGAGAGAGAGAGAGATGAATGTATATAACATTTTCTCGCTCTTTACAATCTGTCGTGTTTATTATGAGAAAGAGTACAGTAGAGAGAATTGCATATCGATCGATGAGAGAGAATATAATGTAAAACAGAGTATATTTGAGTTTCCAAATGCATGCCTACGCTTTCAAGATTTTTCACGTGATGCAGCCTTTTTGGATACATTACTTTAGTCGTATTCAATACAATTCACCTGAAAATATATATGATTTTATTAACATCAATCAAAAAATGTAAAGTTATAATTATTTTCTCCATAAACTTGCTTTGATTGAACATTTGATGAATTATATGTATTGTTTGAATAGAAGATTAAACGACATGTGTTTGCTTTTAGTTTAACAAGAAAATTAATGCAATCACATTTTATTGTATTTCGTATTACAAAGAATCCAATTGCAGAGCACATTCAAATACATTATAAGTTGATGAAAAATTAAAGGATTTTTCATACATTTTATATTCAAAATTCATTTAAAATGAGTAAATATTTGTTCGTATTTATGAAGTATTCATTAAACGCAATCTTAATTTTCTATTTGATTTTCTTCAATTCAAAGCCTGAGAATCTAAATAACAGTTGAAAATAAGTAGACATAATTCAATTATCATTTGCAACATTAATATTATAACATTTCACATTCATTAAACATTTATCGTACATCAATTCAAGTGAAATGATTTTTGTATAATTTAAAAAATTTTCACATCTTTTATTTGAAGTTTAATTTTAAATAACATATTTTCTTTTACTCTTTAATTTTATCGGTTTTATATTAGTTGAGAACATTTGAAGAATGTTGAATCAATTTTCCTCATTTTTTGCAGATGTCTTTATCATGGAATTGGAATTGAAAGAAAAATCCCAAATATTTCACAAATCATAAAAAGTTCACTAAAGGTATGTGTGATATACTCTGTATATACGATATATTAAATATACCATCAAATATTGCAATGAAAATCAAGAAATAAATATATTTGAGAATATTATGTTTGAAATATGATTTTCAGTACAATTGATGTGTAATATTTGTATGTATTTTGTGTCAATGTATTTTCACCAAAAGAATATTAAATCTCTATATTATTATTTATAAATATGCACTAAACAAATATTAATACCAGTGCTCTATATGACTTTATTTATACAGTTAAAACTTGTTAATGGAAAAAATAGAAATAACTTCTGAGATGACTCAAAAAGTTTATAATCATTTTCTACACATTTCTAGGAATTAAATATTATTTTAAAGAAATGTGTTATTTTGATAGAAATCATGAGTTCAGAAGGATAGTTTCCAAGCTTTTGAAGAAATAATCGCTAATCTATCATCTTAACCTTTGACTCAACCATTATCAAGTATTACCAAAATTTTTAGAGTTGGGCCAACTTTAATTGAATTATTGTACTGACTGTAAGTTTACCTTATTTTCTTCTAATAAAATTTTTCGCTCCGATTATAATCCAATAAAAAATGCCTCAAAGATAAACCCCTAAAAGAATTCTATATAAGAAAACATATGAGAATAGGAGAGAGACCTGAGGAAAGAAAATTTTTGTAGTGAATTTCAATATGAAGTACTAAAAAAAACCAAGAAAAAGTTAATTAGACTCGAGTCACTGCTCTTAAATATTTATTCTTGCTCTTAATATGATTGCTAAGCTTTCTTATTAGAAATTGCTCTTTTTGTAGGAATAAAACAGTGACTCAAAAATTTTAATATTTATTTTACTAAAAGCAATGGACATAAATTTTTTACACATATCACAGAATCGATTCGATCTGTTACGCAATAGAGCTCGAAATTTTTGTTTGAAAGTTTGTTTAAATTTAATGGTAAAGCTTGAGATTCTATACGATGAGGCTATTAAGCTTGGAATCCGCCACTACTTCTACATTAGGGTTAAGAATTCGCAGGAATGGAGAATAGCAGAGGTTAGAGTTTGTATACTATAGTATACATTACTGTATAACTTATGAAAGGTTTTCTCTTGCAAGCAATTTGTTTATTAATACACGAGTCCCTATTGTGCTTCTGATTCGCTTCATTTGGCTCTTAGACCTAATCGTAAGTCTGCAGGCATTGAATATGAGAATATAGAATATGAGTTGTTGTGTGAAAATGAATGTGATGAGAGAGTAGATGAGAGACTATATAAGAGAGTAGAGCAGAGAGAATCAGAAAGAATGAGAGAGAATCAAAGAGAATGAGAGAGACTGATAGCTGTGGGTTTGACTCTTAGACTATTATGAACAGCAAAAAGGTTGCACTTATGAGATGCATCATAATCATCATCAATGCATACATATTTTGTGAGCGAGTGTTGATTCACAAAAATTCGCAATCATTTTTTCTCAATCTCACTTAAAGAGCTCATACTTTTCATAGTTTTCGATATTACCTTTTCTATTATTGGTGTTTATTTTTATCATTACGTATCAAATGCTTCATTGCAGAGAATTTAAGTTTCACTTCAAAAGAAGTTCAATTCAAAATTGAAAATATTTTTATATTTTTCATAAACTATATAAAATTGAATTTTTTTTGTCGAGTTTTCACAATCTTGTCATTTGTAAAATGATAATCACTATTATCATATAAAATATATTATATTTCTATTTTTCAAATTCATAAAAACACTTTATGATAAATGCTTTTCATTTTTCATATTTGACTTGAGAAAAAACATTTCACTAATTTGAGTGCAAATTTTTCACTCATTCAAACAAATTCAAATTGATTGAACTGCAGTATTGTTTGAAAATAATATAAATTCAGTATTGAATCGATTGATATATGAATGTTGAGTATAGATTTTTATATGACTACGAGTTAAGCTAATTCTAATTCGTTCAAACACTCATCTAATGTGTAAAAAAATAGAAGAGAAAAAAGTTGACTCAGAGAACAAACAAAAATCTGTACGCCCTTAAATTTTGCCTCTCATATCTGTATCGCACACATCACAAACACCTAAACAATTTCCAATACAACTCATCCATCATTAAACATCCATTACATAACATTTTCTTTTTTTGTGTGCATATTATAAATACATATAATGCTTGCACTACACCATAATTTAATGCCACATAGACTTACAGTAGGAATAAAAAAATTACTCAAATACTTAGACAGTTTCGATCTGAAGAGCCGGCAGTGATATTCACATTGAGCCGTTAACTATCAAGAATAATAAGCAATACCATAGAAATTACTATTTAAGATAGAGTACAAGTTTCTACTTCTACTGTATATGACGGGAGCACCAGAGAGAGTATAATCTTTGTTCCCCTATTTTTTGTTGGAAACGAGTTTTTCTAGTGTTGTAATGCAAAATGATAATGACGTAACCAAATCTATTTTTCAGGACACATTTCACGCAATTTATAGAAAGGCAAAAATGCAGAAATATATGCATCAAATTTCTGTTATCTATGCTCTTCCACATATTTTATCGATTGCTGTCAGTTGTAATACTAGTTTTTATCTAAATGGTTACACTACTACTTTTTTTAATAGTCATAAATGTCAATATGTCCTTAACCCGAGTGTGTAGGAGACTGTGATTATAGCCTATCATTTGTGTGGGAAAAAGTTTTATTGTGTGAATAAAAAACTTCAATGCTTTTAACAGTCAAATCCCTTTTATTCGATTAGTGTTCATGATTCAGTTCTCAAAAATTTTAATTTAATTCAATACTTGCTTTTCACAGAATTTGATTTTTGTTTACTGAGAATTCATAATTTAATGAATATTTGCAAAACCTTTTCATGAAAATATGAAATTTAAATTTTTGTTGAGCAACGAAAACATGTTTTCACTCAGTTTCTACAGTGAAATAATGATAATAAAGGGAAAAACATTTTAAAGTAATGCAATCAATAAGAAAATACTGCACAAAATGCATATTTTCCAATCCCTTTCGGCATTTTTCACAGTAAATTTTTTGGATAAAAAATAATACAATTTTTTCTTTAAAATTTTATCAAATTTTTTCTTTAGAGTAACAAAAGACTGACGCGTCCTTTCCCTTTATTCTTGATTTTCCTTTTGAATAGTGACAGAAAGGAAAAGTTTCAAATAATTCAAAAATAATCCCTTAAAGCAATTGAGCTTATATTTAATTTTCTTATGGCAGGAGATCAAGTTTTACACTTCTTATTGGTGTCTCACCATTATGTTCATTATGGATGTTCATTGATTGATGATTTTTATAATTATTTTAAATCTGCTTTCATAAGAAAGCTTTTTCAAAAAGTTGTATTCAATCATTCAAATAAGTTAGTATTACTTCATTCTGAGAGATTATTCTTCAAAAACTCTATACAACTCTAAAGTAATGCTTTAAAACTTATTAATCATGGAGTTTTGCAATCATATTTTTTCATGTTTCAATTTGAACTTTTCTTTCATATCTGACCAGTAGAAGACACTCATAGAAGAAACCTCTAGTATCAGTTTGAGTGAAATCTAATAAAGTATTTACAAGTTTGGACCATAATTTCATATCTTTGTTTTTAATAGTATTACAAAACTCATTTAGCAAAGACTTCTCTTTTTAATGTTCTCATTGTAATACTTAGAAGAATAAAAAATCAAAGCCAAAAATACAATAATCTATGTTTGAAAAATTTGTTGCAAAAGTCACAACAATCATATTCATACGGTTCACGAGCGTTTAGAAAAAAGAAACTTTCTTATTAGACAGTCAATAAAATAGATAAGAGGAACAGATGGATCAATCTTTACTTTGAAAACAAACTTACTTTCTTGAAAATGGCATAAATTTTTGTCAATTCTCTTCTCAATTTAGAATAACTATTCATTACAAAAATATTTTTGACTCACCAAATATTTTCGTTAATGTTTATCATAACTTAATACTCAAAATAAGTTTTAAATTTAGTCATATCTCACGATTGAAGTGGCCGTCCTTATGCGCCACCTACAAAACAGAGAGTAGTTATAGGGTTTTTAGAGATTATTTTTACACCTCCTGTCACTAAATGACAATTAATTCAAAAAATTTTATGTCATTTTACCTAAAATTTTAGTTATAAATGTGGAGATGTTTGTGACCTTTCTTTTGCTGAGAATTGTATGTGTATAAAATGAGTCCCAAGTTTTCAAATGTTAACTCATCGTTTGATATATATTATTTAATAACTGTGAATATTAGAGCAAATATTTTGATCTTAAGCTATAAATTGCTATACTCTGTACAATTGTTACAGTTGTAAGTTTTGTTGATAATGTTCAATATAATCTGATATAATAGAGCAATATTTGATGTGCATATATTCCCAAAAATGCATCAATACATGCAAAATCACTTTAGTATTTTATTTCATAGCACAATAATAACTATTTTTAGATTGAAATTTCAATGTCTTCTACTCGTCTTGAACTGAATGTCTCTCGAGATTTCCAGCAGTGATAATAAAAATAAAAAAGAAGTTTTTACACGTTTAAAAGGAATCAGCCTTTTATTTATAAGTGTATTGAAATGCAATGTGAAATACACAGTTCACCGAATTTGTCGTTTGGATTCAAAAAAAATCAATTTGAATTCATGAGATTTTATTAAAGATGAGTAAAATCTGAGTAAAGTGTGTTTATTTTATATTATGTTTTGAGATGTTTGATAGTTTCAGATAAAGGATAACCTGCTTATATCGAACAGTTAAATGCATTTACATAAAAGTAGATAAACTTCTTTCGGCTAGTTTTCAATGCTTTCAAAAATTCAATAGTGATAACAAAATAAAAGTTTTTACTAAAGTTCAGTAAGTATTGCTCTCGTGACTCAATTGAATGAGTTTTTAGTAGTGTTGATTTGCTTTCAACATTTCTATTTTGCTTAATTTTCATTTCTCTTTACATAAAAAGTTTAAATTTCGGTTTTCCAGTTTTAAAAATTTCATTTTATTTTATGAATTTTTGTTTCACATTCGATTTCGCTTATTCTAAGCGAATCACTAATTTTGAGAACTATTACAAACCTCAAGTTTTGCTTATTTAATCAGTGCTTAAATACAATTTACTGAAAAAATGAGCTTAAATTAATTGTATAAATTGATATCACTGTTTTCAGGTAGCTTTTAAATGCATCTACTCATAGACTTTTAAATTGTCATTATTTAAACATTTTGTAATTGAAATTTTTCAGGCATTGAGAAAATACAATTATTTATAATTGAAAAAATATTGACCTCTTTTGGATGAACTGTAAATAAGGACTATTAAATAGTAACTAATTTATGTTATCAATGCAACCGTTATGAAAAATCGATTGGGATCAAAATGAATTAAACAATGCTTTTAGAAACCAAAATTTAAATTATTTATAATTCAATTGAAATTATAGAAAAGAAATTATCAGAATCTAAAAACAATCTTTTTTAATCAATTTTATAATGTTTTATACAAAATTGTGAGCTATGGTAGATATTCAGACGAGTTTTTAGAAAATCAATTCGTATGATTTATATCTCTTTGAACTATACAAAAGAAACTCATACTTTTTATTTACTTATAAAGAATATTTCGAACTTGATTTTCAATAAAATCTTCAAAGTTGAGATTTTTTCAAATAATATTCTCGATTTTTTTTGCTTTAGTTAACAGTTGAATCAAATAAAAAGTTTTATTATGAAAAGTATTATTATATAAATTTTTGAGTCAAGTCCTATACATTACAGTTACAGATATGTCACGTTTTCTTAAAAAATTTGATAAATAATAAACTATTTTATTTACTTCTATACCTGCGTTTTGCTCTGATTTTTTCTTTATAATTTTGCTTTACTCTTATGAAGCTGTAGCGCATCATATATTTCATGAAAAGCAAAAAGCAAAGCATTAACTTTTATAAGCCGAGGCGTACAATATTTTTACAAAATAACTTATATACGTATAAATAAAAAATTTAAGAAAGGTTTATATCATATTTATATTTTTAGATCATTTTGTTCTCATTCATAATTCATTAAATGTTTTATCAATTTTACGAGAATATTTTTTTTCGATTCGTTTTATTATCTAAAAAGATGTTACGCCACTGTTCACATATAAGCTATACATGTATGCGAATAACTGTCTTAATCAGCGCATATAAAGACAATATTTAGAGTTGTTTTTATCTCTATATTAATAACGAAAAAAAATCATTTGGTAGAAGTTGTGAGAAGTGGCAACTCTTATGTGTTTATGATTTTGAAGACAGAATTTCTTACGGATTCAGTAAGACTTCTTTTTATTACATCTTTTGAAGAATTCCGCCACAATAAACTCGAAAATATTTTCAATATGTAAGTCTTGCGCTCAATAATACAGTGGTATGACTTCGATTTCTATTATAATTGTATTTCTCGCCAAAAATAAAGGAATTTTGATTAAGTTTTCTTTCAAACGTTTTACTTCTAATATAAGATTTCATTATTATATATCATATCTTATAATGAGCTGTTCTTGTTTTAATATCTATGATGATAACTTTGCCATCAAATTAATATTTATATTTTCTGTATTTGAGTCCATTCTCAATGCATTCAACCTTAAATTGATTGAATTCTTAATAAATTTTGAAGAAGAAGAAAACATGATAGCATGTACAATATGTTGAACATGTTGCAGTATTGATCAATTGCAAAAATTGATGAATAAAGTATGACATCAATTATTTGTTCACAAGTTCTGCAAAGAGTTCAGAGTATTCGTTTGCATTTAAAGTTAGGATTAACTTTATCACAGTTTTCGAGTTAATTAAATTAAATTGAATCAATAAAACTTATTTATAAACTATTATTTTGTAATTTATAAATGTAATTATACAATGAAAACCTCAATATTGAAATTTTTTTTATTATAAAAAAAAGTTCTTTTTGGTTCATTTAAAATACAATTGATATTATTCTCGTTACGTAATTCCGTTTTATGTTTAAATTGATTATTCGTATGAAATGAAATTTGATAAATTGATTTTTATATGAGTTCTTAAGCAAAAAGTCAAGTCTAGGTTTTATTTAATTTTTTAGATCAGGAATAAGAGTTTTTATTTCAAGTTTGGATGCATTTCTCTTAAATTTTCACTTTAGATTTGACAAATACTCTTTAAAATTTTATATTATACTATAGTCTGACTTTAGTACAGTTATACTTGAATGAATCAGGAATATTTCGTTAAAATAAAATGTATACTTCAGTGTAAAACATCTTTTAATATTATAAAAACTTTAAGATATATTTTAATAAATATTCTCCATTCATTTAAGCATAACTCATTTGTAAATACAAATTATTAATTTTTTGAACTCCTTTTTAATTTTTAATAAAATTCCTCAATAATCAAAATAAGAAGCAAGAATAGTGAAGAATGAAGATTCAAATTAGATATAAGCCATGTTTTTTTTTAACTATATAAGATCTTACAAAACAAAAGTTCTGAAGTTCCCAAAAACTGGATTTTCTCATTAATCATCTTTATTACAGTCTAGTTTATGGTTCACATTTATAATCAATAAAATCCAAGTCTGCTTAAAATAACTGTTCACTTGTGATGCCATATCATCAAACTTTTAGCGATAAGTTCTTTGAAATTAACAATTCAATGATTGAAAACAAAGAGATTAAAAACTTAAAATAAAACTGAAATGTCTTATTCAAAATCTAAATATACTATTTTTCAACTAAATTGAATTGCATTTAAATTTTTCTCGTATATATAGAGTTAATCAAAAATATATCTTTCACTTGAATTTTTTAAGTATATTAAAAATATATAATGAGCTGCAGAAAAAGGGGAAAGAGTAGAGATGCTTTTTTACTCTAATATCAATATTTTTTCTTCATTAGAATATCATTAAAAGTAAAATTCCTTTACAGTAATGAAAAGAGAAAGAGAGCTGATTATAGACTGCTTTTCATAACATTAATGGAAATATAAAATAAATACTACACATCCTTATTAAAGTTTGCGCCACATGAGACTCACTCTTCTACCCCATGATAATTGAAGTTTATATTGCAGATTATGCAGTACATGAAAACCTTTTAATACGTCACGTATTCGGTTAGTGATTAAATATTAGGTTTGAATTACTTTCTTATAGTTTGTGATTACACGATACGATATTATGTTATTCTATTTCTCTGAACTTTTTCTGTTTTTCTGAGAAAATTATACATGTCTTTCATCTTCTAAATTTAATTAAAAACAGCATTGAACTCAATTCTAAATTAATTTCACTGAAAATAATTTGGATAATAAGATGTATCCCATGATTTCATCAATCATTAATTTAAACTGACATTCATGATTAAAAATAGAAACACAATGAATATCATTTTTAACTCATAATTTATTAATGAACTATAGATTCAATAATAATTACAGACTATTTATTTGAATGATTAACGAAAATCAGAACTTTCTCAGCTTAAATTCTAGCATTTTATAATTGATCAGTTCCAAAATGATCGATAATATCATTATTAAAGTTGTGTTAATGATAAACTGAGAAATCTCTACAAGAATAGCAAAAATAGTTTTGATTCTCAGCATTAATATATGATTTATAAAGTATTTGAATTTTACTTTAAATTATATGATTTTCTCAAATTAATATTATACTGTAATTGTTTGATTTGACTAAGAATGAAATTAAGATAAAATATATTTACTATATTCTTATTATTCAAAAAGAGATTATTTTGAATACAAACTTTATTCTGTATTTATTTGATTTGAACTCATGTTTGGAAACTGGAGCAGAAAGTCTTTATAACTTCTAGAATAGAGTAGATTTGAAACACATTTTGATTTATTATTATATTTTCTCTTTTTCTATCTCTGTATTTCATTGTTTTTGCCGAAAAAAGTAACATTTCTTGTAACTCGTCTTCTACTCTCTCTTAAGTGCAATTTAATGTGATAAACATTAAGGTGAGTCAAATCACGTCTCCTTTTTTCTCTATACCATTTCTTGGTTCTCATTGGTTTCCATCGTTTTTCTCCATTGTTTTCATTTTATTTTTCGACTCTTTCATAAGATATAACAAGATTTACAACACAACCCCAATTTACCATTGAATTACTACAAAAGACTTATTTATTTACTTGTATAAACTAGTATTATATCTTAACTCAAAATTAGAATAACTCGAATATTTTTTTTCTAATTGCAACTCAAATATGTTTCTATCTTATTGCAAATTATGTTAAAAGTTGTGTTAAACCAAATTTTCCTCATATTTGTCTCATGCAATGTTCGAAATTCTTACAATTTTCCACAATAGAGAAGGAATTTTGTGAATATTCAGTAAAAACAAGTTATTTGAATTTCGATTCCATATTGCAGTTGAAAATAAAGCTGTTTTATTATACTAATGAAATATTGATCATCTATTCAAAGAAACAAAATTATATCTATTCAAAATGTTTGAATATTCAGCAATTTTATTGAATAATCGACTTATATTGAATTTATTTGAGTAAAACTATCTATAATTTTATTAACCTGTAATGCATTCCTTTATATCCTCTTCTTTAATTCTCAACTCCTGTGTATCGATCGATATTATTTCCATTCATCCTCAGAGCGCATCTCAACACACGCCTAGAAAATGCCATTAATTCTCTCTCTCTCTCTCTCTCTCTCTCTCTCTCTCTCTCTCTCTCTCTCTCCGCTCTGCTCTTTGTGTGTGCGTATGTGATATACCTGTGATGAAGATTTTAGTCCTAAACCATTTCATACCAACAATTTTATTCAATTCTGCTATAAAATTGCTACTCAAAAATACCATTTTTATTTGTGGTCTACATCTAAAAATTGCTTTTCAGTTTTGAAAATATTCAGTGAGTGACCAGCAAAATGATCGCATACTTATTTTTAATGGTCAAAAAGTTTGTGTGCGATTAAGCCTTTAAAAAACGGTAAATTACTTTTTTCACGCTTGAAATGTGAGCAAAATATTTATGTATTCAGTATTTATCGAATGTACTGAAAAAAGACGTATAAAACTGATATTTAATGTTTAGAAATCAAAATTTTAAACTTTAGTGTAATCACGATTCCCAACATATCTCAACCTTTATTGAAAAATTTTCTGAATTCACTATTTTTCCATTTATTTTTCGATTGAGTTGTAAATTCTTGAACCCAACAAATCTTTAATGAAATTCTAATTGTGTAATAACTGTTTCTGTGTTATGAGTTTTTCATTTCGTGCATTCCTTTATTATAAATATGAAGAATTTATAATTTTCGTCAAAATAAATATTTCTTTATTATCCAGGATTTGTGTAATAAATTTCGTTACTGTAGTTATAAGTGTTCTGAACCAGAATTCAATTAATTAATAAAGAATATTCTTTTCCATTGTTGACAGCAATCTTTCGCTTCAAGTGTTACAGTCCTTGAAATCCAAAGCGAAAAATAAATATAAAATACAATACTAGTACTCAATTGTGAATAGAAAAGAATAAAGAATTCTCATTTATTATCATTTCCATTCTTAATCGCTTATAATAAAGAAGTGAACTATTTTTTATATCTTAAAAAACAATTTAATAGTAAATTTCATATTTAGTGCAGTAAACATGAAGAATAGCAAAACGAATATTTATAAAGTTTTTTATTCTAGTGACTCGATAGTGATAGTCAAAGGAAAATGAAACCATGTCTACAAAAGTTTATTGGAATGTTAACTATTGACTATTTTCAGCCACAAATGTTTGCGATCTATAATTTCGGTGATCTTCTGAATATCACATACAAAATAGTTTTCTAAGAGAAATGAAGGAAAGAGAGTGTTAAATATGAAAGTGAGAGAAATATGGGAGAAAAAAGCTTTACAACGATTTATACTATTATTGTAGTGTTGCGTGACTTCACTATTTCCGCGTGTTTGCACATTTCATGTTATTGTTTGATGTGTGATATCTCGTGTATAAAGAAATGTATAAATAGAAAGAACGCAATGAAGAAGAGGTACAGTTTCGTCATATTTCTCTTCTCTTTTTTCTCAATGATTCACTTTTACGTCTATTTTTTCAAAGCGATAAGAAATTGTAGCATAAAATATAGATTATAATATATAAAATACTGTTACCGCAGAGTAGATGAAAAATTGCGGAGAATATTGAGCGTAAAAATCTGTTATTAATTTGACCGAAAACTATACAAACCACACAAAAATACTTGATTTCTCTACGCTTTTTCTTCTTGAATCAAATAAGTGTTACTGTACATTGTCCTAAATTTATAATGATAAATTCATAATCAACATCAAGGAAATCATAGAAAATCTAAATACTAATGAGTGATACCATTGAGTAGTAATAATTAATTAATTGTAGTATTGAGTAGTGGTTATGAGCTGTCAAACCCTTATGAATACACGTCATTTCGGGAATCATAAATTTTTTAAAAATTGGCAATTGTACAGTTATACAATTACACTCCATTCCACAAGTATAAAACCAGTCAATACTTTTTGAATAACCTTTCAAGCAATTGAAATTATTTTCATCAATTTTAATAAGATGCAAATTGTAGAGATGCAACATGCAAAAAACATAATGTGGACAATTTGTTTGAGTTGCGCCCGTCAGCACGTCATTAACTTCACATAAATGCTGAAAAACGCTGTTTCAAATGTATAAGATTTGCGACTGAAATACATGAAGTTGAGACTAAAATTTGAAATATTTGATTCCGATCGTGGGATATAATATTTGGGTGCATTGCTGTGTAGTGGTAACTCATACTTCTAAGCTTCTGCTCATCATATCACTATTTCAAACTGATAAAATACACCCTAACTAATAGTATTCTAATGAAAACAATGAAAGTTTATTAATATTTTGATATTTAGTTCCATGAAATGATCTTTGTACAGTTTAAAGTTATTCAAAAAAGATATTGACTGTTTTTTAAATCCTGAAAATGGGATTCATATTCTTATAATAAACTATTATACTGTATTGTTCTATTTTTTCATCTCATATGTTGTGGAAAGAATGCATTGAGTGATAAAAACTATGATAGATGAATCAGTTGAAAGTGTGTTGAGTTTGATGAGAACACAAAATTTATGAGTTATTGAGTCATTGTTTTAGTGAATAATCTAAAACATTGCCAAAACGATAATAGCAACGTTTTCTTCATAATAAGATACTTTCATCATGTTGTATAAAATATAATATAAGTTTTTCAGCGCAATAAAATTTCTATTGAAAAATTACAGTTATGAAAATGATAATAAAAAATGTAATCTCAAGCCAACATTACTAAAAACAACCACATTAAATTTTTCGCTTATTAAATAATTTATTTTTAATTAAAAAAATAGAGAAAACCACTATTTGACAAGTAAGATAGAGATTTTGAGTGGAGTGTGAAAGTACTGTAAATCAATTTTGTGTCTTGTTTGAGGCACTTTACCTTCTTCTCATTCAGATCAAACTCTCCCTAAAATTGTAGTGTACGTGAGATTTTGTTTGTTATGTGTTTAAATTGTTTGTAACTATAATACAAAAACACATATTTACACAACTTAACCGAGAAAATAATCTTAAGAAATGGTGCTAAAAAAATTCATATCAGTGAAAGTGTTTAACTATTTCTAACAAAACCGAAACCCAAAATCCTGAACATAATGTTATCTCACACTCTAAAGCACTGATTTTTATTATCTATCAAACGCCAGTTGTGGTCATGTTTACTAGATTTCTGATTGTTTGGTTGATTGTGTACATATGTATTTGAATTCGTTGTTCGAACCCCTTTTTGACAGAGTAATGGACACAAAAATGTAATAACTGGAGCATAAATATGATTTTCAAAATCCCACACAACTTCTCTTCTTCTCTCTTATTCATATTCTTACCTCATTCACTCTCATCTTTTTTCGTTATAGATATTTTTTTCTATTATAAGCAATAAATTTTGATGTTTTATTGTATAAGAGTTTTTTGGATTTCTCAAGAACTTTTCAGAAAGTATTTTTTGAATTTATTTTCATTTTGTTTTTAACTATTTCTCAATTCTAATTTTGTATTTAATGTTTTCTTTTCTTAACTAAATGATCAATGAAATTACTTATTCATATTTTTTATAACCTTTTATTTAGGTATAAAACATACATGAAGTTGAGCTCTCGAATGGCACTCACAAAACAGTTTAAACTATCAATACATAAGCTGACGATTACGCCACTGCTTATTGTCTTGTAATTGATTACATATATCTGTGATTTTGAACAATTTGAAGTAACATAAACTCATGTTTTGTAATACAATGCTTGTAATCCGAATACAGGTATAGTTTTATCGAGGTTTTAGTTAAAGTGATTGAAGAGTAAAGAAACAAATGAGACATAGATTAAGCACGAATACAGTTTGAATGGCGATTACCTTTAATAAAATATTGTTGAAGTCTACGCCACACACGACTCACATAATAATAAAAATAGCAATAATAATAATAAGAAAACTAGTAAATAATAAAAATAAATTGTTATTGCAATCAATGGCAAGCCGTTGTCTGCCTTCTCTGTTAAGCCCCACCCATACCTTTGACTTAAGCCAGTCATACCTTTTTGCTAGTTTTTCTCCACAACGTTTGGGATCATTTCTCTTCCTCACATCGCTCTCTATCCGCAATCTTCGTTCCAACTGCTCTCTCCTCTACTCTATCCTGTTCTCCATCCTCTCATCAGTTTATAAGTCTTTCTAACTCTCTATATTGTATCTTGAGCTCAATCCTAACATTACTTCATAACTGACTATCAGTCTCTTCGTCTCCTTATCATTTCCGCTGTCCAGACTTTATTTGAGCCCTGGACGGAGAACTGATAAGGGCGGGGGGAGTACTACTAACACCACTAATGATATACTAATAGTCTTTTTTGGTCTCTTATAATTTCCGCTTTTCTTTTATATTCGCTATTATTAATAAATACGATCAACTTTTCATACTTTTACTAATAGTATTAGATATCAGTAATAATAATAGATAATAATAGTTCTATATATATATGTTATTAATAATCCTTTCATACCTTTTCCTGCCATTTCTTACCATTTTTTCATATTAAGGATCAATGTTATGGCCAATTATTTATTGCTAAATCTTTTTTCCCACAATTATTCTTTATTTAATTTTTTTGAAGAATTACTATTAGGAATCAACAAAACTTTCAACTCTTCAATACTTTTTGCATAAACTAATCTATGATTAATTAATCGATAAGATTTCATTTTAATCACAAAAATCAATGTTTATTCTATTTAAATGTAATAAATAAAATCATTGAATCGGAAAAATGTCAGTAATATCTGAATTGATTGTAAAATTTTAATTAAATCAAATTAATAAATTGTCAATTAAGTCAATAACCACTCTTCCAATCTATTAAATAAAGCATTTCTTGATTCGATTTGAATCTTTGATAATTTTCTACAAACAAAGTGACAACATCTTGAGGTCTGGATTGCGCTGCAATGTGTGGTGTAATCAATATATCTGGATGTGACCAAAGAGGACTTGTTTCAGGTAATGGTTCGGTATGAAACACATCCAATATTGCACCTGAAATCCACTTATTATTCAATGCATTAATTATTTGGCTCTCTTCAATAACAGTTCCGCGTCCAATGTTTATAAAAACTGGTTTCTAAAGGATAAAATCAGATTTTAATCATTAATTATTCAATAGAATTACATCATAAATACGTGCAGAATAAGAGTCTTAAAATAAAGTATTAAACACTAATATTCAATACTTATAATTAGTTTATAGAGCAGAAAAGTTTCATTGAGTTAACTGAAAAATTTATTTATCTAAAACTTGAATATTGAAATTTTTTATTACTTTTTTCTGATAAAATAAACATTTATTCAGTTTTGTGTTATAAATAAAAGTTGATATAAGTTTCTTAATTTCCTCAATTCAGAAAAGCTTTATTCTGGTTCTCCTTTTCGAGAGGAAAATCAATATTTCCAAACATTTTGTTAAAACGGATTTTGATTTTTAAAATGCTTTCATAGGTTTCATACAATTTGCATAGTTTAACCCTTTGTTCAATTTAGTTTCAATTCATTGATTTATCTTCCAGTCATTCATTATTTCCTAAAATTTCTAATTAATTTAATTAATTTATTTATTATCTGCACTCAGTTAATTAATTTATGATTAAGTTTTGTTTTGTACGCGTTTTGTTTTGTCACTAACTTTAACTCATAATCCGTATTATGTAAACATTTCTATCTCTTGTTAAACAGTAAAACTTCTCTTAAAACAGTATTTGACAGAAAGTCTGTATGTCTGTTATTAGTTAGAAATTGTTTATTATCTCTACTTAATATCTCTGGTGAACAGAAGCAACTGTAAAAGCAACTAAAGTCCATTTGTGTGTTCATCCGTGAGCATCACTAACACCGTATTATTTTGGATAAAATTTTTGACCAATAGTTGAATACACTGTAGTTTATTTTTAAAGCTAAATCAAACGCAGCTTTAGAATATTTCTCAATCTTAGTAAATTAAATTCTACTTTATTGGTGCTTATTTTTCAAAATTTATCATGTGTTCGAAGTTTTATTGATTATCTCAAATAGAAGCTGAAATTGATATGAAAAATTCTTTATTATGTCACTCAAATACGTATTTTTGTTGCATTTGACGCTCAAATATTAAATTCTGAATTTTTCACATTTCTGATGAAAATTTGAAAAGAAAAATTGAAACTTCATATTAGAATTGCTGGCTCTTATCTTATATTTACAAGTAAAAATTAAGCAATACTTTAAAAGTCGAATACTCGTCATAAGTTATCTTCTTATTAAAAATCATAACTCCGAGTATTTTTCAGATGAGAAGCTTAATGAGTGATTCAAAAATAATTCTTAATATGATTGAAGGACAGCCAAAGATAGCTATCGATAAAAGCGCTGATTTGAGTAAAAAGTGTTCAAAGTTTAAGTGCAGTTACGCTTTATGGGAACCAATTATGAAAAATCGAAAATTCAAGAATTTTTTCACATATGAACACATATCCAAAGTCTTCCAAAACACAATTAAGACTTAAAGCAAAATTCAAAAAATAGTAAACTATCCCCAAATGTTCTTAGACATCTTTGCCTGCATAGCACAGATTTCATTGAAACAAAAGCAGTTTTACAGGTGTTTAATTTTGCGTGCAATTGTAAGCTAGCCTTCAGAACAAATTAGACACTCTTCACATTTTAAACACTGATGTCGCTATATTCTAACATACTTACAGGCGATAAGATCATTGAACATGTAGCGGCAATAGCGTCTCAATTGTGAAGAGTGTCTAATTCGTTAAAATTTTAAGCTTACCCACTGCTTACTTATATACAATTACAATTGTGCGCAAAAGTAATGTAAAACTGTTTTTGTTTCAATGAAATCCGTGCTATGCAGGCAGAGGTGAACATTTGGGGACTAGTTTACTAGTATAAGTTTCTATAGCTCCCTTTGGCTGCCCAATTGGTTTAGGAATTTATATCAACGATTCCTTTTCAGCTTTCTTTTCTCATTTTGAAACTTGTGTTATTCTGAGTTCTGAATGACAAAACAAGTAGTGATTACTATTTCAAATTAAAAAATATTTCATTCACAGATAGAATTTATATTTTGCAAACTGATTGCATTTTACTTTTGAAAGTATGACCTTTAGAATTAGTTTTGGAAAATGTTTTTTGAGAATATCTTAAGTTTCTATTTTTAAAAGTTCAAATTTAAAGGATTTTTAAAAATTCAAACCTTGTTTTTATAGTACAACGCTTTACATAAAAAATAGTAATTTAATGCATGGATTAATTTTCAAACTGCTCTAAGCATTAAATAATGAACTTTTCTTTGATAGCAATAAAGTTAGAGAAATCATTATGTTTTTTGAGTATAATTTATGAAGTCTAGTATTCTTTAGTGTTTTATATACTCCTCAATTACCTTAGTAGAACAAAGCTGTAGCTTATTGTTGTTCAAAAGGCCAATTGTTTGTTGAGTTGACGGCAATACACTTATGAGATAATCGCATTCCGGTAATATATCCTCCAATTTAGTCGAATATCTAATCGAAGTTAATTAATTAATTCATTGTTCAGAAAATAAAACTTAAAATCAAACATAAGAGAAATGAATGCCTTTTCCACAAAAAGTATTTATAACTTAGTTCACAACTCTGTAAATAATTGGATAAAAGAAATCTCAGTTCATCTAAATTAGATTTTAATTCAAAGTTCAAAAATATTAAATTCGTTAGAACTAAATCTTTAAAGATACTTAATTTTTTCAAAATTATTTATTCTTTCGTAGAGAAAAGCGATCAAAATAAAGAAAAAAGTAAAATAATTGAAAATTCGTAACACAACCAAAATTACAAAACACATCAAATTCTCATTAGAGATAAATGTCTGAAACGCAACACTACTTAATGACATTACTTATCGAGTGGTATTTCCTTAATGCTGTCTTCATTGCGTTCATTTCGTCCGTATCCCACCACTCGAGAGCCCAATTGGTGAAACTTTTGCGCTACTAATAAATTATTGATCACATGCGAAGAAGTACAACAAAATAAAGGAGAAAAATAAATAAATATTACGTTAGACTAGAATATAAAATAGTAAACAAGAGAAGCATTAAGAATGAATTACTTTCAATTAAATTTACTTTAATTCTAATCTCTTTTAGTAAAGATAGTAAAGACAAAACAAAATAAAATATACAAAATATAAGAGAAGAGAATCAAGAATTAAAGTATAGAAAAATTAAAAGATTAACCACGAGATAATAATTTTAATAAATAGATTCTTACAAATTAATATTAAAATATATGTAATTATCAGAATCTGTAATTTATTAGCATTAAAGTAACGAAAAATCTGACTAAAAATTCAAATTCTTCTCTTGTCGTTTTGAAATTAAATATATTTGTATTTTAGTTATATTTGAAGCATTTCTATTTTATTGTAAAGAATTAAGTTTCAAAATTTTTGAAAATAAAGTGAGAACGTTCAATTCAAATCCACCGATTTTTGAAAATTTTTTAATAATTTATAGATATTTTATATATCGTATAAATTGATGGGTCATATCATTTAAAAGGTTGGGATATATATCGGTTTATTTCTCTTACCAATTAAAAAATTAATTGATCATTAACATTAAAACAAACACATTTATAACAAGTATCTCTTTAGAAGTACTTAAGCAGTACAGTACAGTCGGTTCAAAATAGTTTAGACTTTATCATTCCGGAAATGATGCGGTTTCATAAGGGTTTGACAGCTCATAACTACAACTCAATACTCATTACTACTATTCAATGCTTTTACTCATTAACATTTCAAATTGTATGTTTCCCCTCATGTTTCATCTGAGTTTATCACTGAATTTTCCGGGATCAATGGTAAACTATTTGGAACCGACTGTACATATTAAAACCCAATGGGATTGAAGAAAGTTTATATTGATTAAAATTGTAAAACTGGAAAAATACACAATTTCTCGCTCATTTACTGCAATATACAGTAAGGGAATCAAAATGTTGGATAGTTACTCAAAACATGATGGAGTGTCTGTAGCCAGGGTTGAGGGTGTTTTATATTACATTTACGTGAATAAATAGCGTTGCTTTAACTACACGTGTGTTTTTATTGTATTAAGATAGATATATGAATTGTATCTTAAATACATGCCCACATTAATTACTCCAGTTGCTTATACATTTATAATTTCCTTACTGTATAGGTATTTAATGAGAAATTAATGGGATATTTAATCTATTCATAAGAATATTAAAAGTCATGACTACAATCAAAGAATGTGAATGTTTACTTTCATTTTTCCAAAAAGAATTCTAAATAGAGTAAATTACACATTTTATAACAAGTCCTCACTTGAACTTTTAAAGTCACAATTTAATTATAATCAAATGAAACTTATAACTAATCAATACTATAAGCTTTTGATATCAGTTGAATTAAGGACTCGTTTTGAAGACTGTACTAATATAGTGTTTTCTCTCTAACTATCAGTATTTTATAATCAAAACAAAAAATAAATTTGGATCTCAGGAAAAGTGGTTGAGTAAAAATGTCAATTGTTTTTGAGTGTTTTTTTGTATGTAATTGGGATAAAAATAAGTTAATGAGAGAACAGTTTTGCAACAAATACAACAAACACAACAACAAATAAGGGTAAGAAAACAGTTGTTATATAAATACAGAAAAACAGAAGCGAAGAAATTAGTCATACTATAGGATCCAATAGCACCACTTCCTCCGAGTATCGCGACTGTAATTTCGTTACTCGATCTGTAATCCCATAACACTTCCTTTTTCCTGCAGAATAGAAAAAAGAGAAATAAGAGGCAAAACTAATACGTGAATCGAGTTAACAAATAAGGGAAAGAGAAGGAGTGAGAGATGAGGGGAGAGAGAGACTAATGAAATTCAACTAATTTTTTTTATATAAGAACCATATAAGGGTCAGTTATTTGATTTGATTATAATAAAGTTTCTTTAGACTATTAAGTTATATTCAATTGAAACACAATAAGTCAATAGAATTTTACTAATGTTTTCCTTTTCTAAATTTTTTTATCCGACTTGAAGAGCTCAATTTCTTTTAGAATATTGTGCTGTATGCTGTGCTGCACAGGTAAAGTACAGTATCGGTATTAAGTGTTTGCACATAGGAAAAGCATTGTAATGTAATTCCAATGGACAAAATCTCTAAAGCATGCTTTCTTACAAAATAAACTACAAACTATGCAAAACTTTTAGCTTAATGGTTGTGTGGTATATGTGAGCGCCACTGCAATGGGTTTATACTGTACTATATAGTAAACTAGAACTTATGAATCTATTAAATTATATGTCAAGTTTATTCAATATAATTTGTTTGGAGTTAATTCTCAATAATAAAGTCATATAAATAATAGTAAATCAAACCATATTTTCTTGAGTTTTGTGTTTTCATAATTATAGAAAAAATCTCTCTCTTTATTAATGATATGTGCCAAACAATAATCAGTCATCACTTGACCAAAACTTTGTCCTGAAAATCTGGTTACAGGAAAATTAGGGATAACATTGTTATGATCAGCCGATGCCTTTAGATAGAGTTCAATTCCAGCCCAAGTGCTTTGAATCCATTTTATTTTCGGCAATTTATATAAGACCTGTGCTATTAGATTGTTGTCTCCCAATAGTATTTCTGCATCTTTTAATGATTCTGTTTCTTGTTCAGTAACTTTCAAATTCATCGATAGCTTTCCAGTGTATCCTTTATTTGAGATTCAATTCAGTAAAAAGTATTATTCTCTTACCCCAAATCATTCAACAGTACAGTTAAATATATTGTATTCATTAAATATATTACAATTCTTATTCTCAATAATTTAAAATTTAGCGCAAATTCCTAGACATCACACAAGAATTTGACTCAATAATCCTCATCTCTGACAATAATTTAGTACTTTTTGTGATATCAAGTTTATCGGATTTAATATTGAATATTGTGCTGAATAAAGGCATTTAATTGCTTGCAGATAAGTTTTGCACTAAAAAGTGTATTTGTCTATCAAGTTTTGGTACTTTTTGTTATACAGAGTTTACATTGAGATTTAGCTAAAGATCAAGTTTCAATAAAGCATTCATTTGTAAAAATACTTACTTTTAAATACAATAAATAAATGAATTCAAATATAAATATTGCGTAAACATGTGGTTTAAATGAAAACAATTTATTATTTGGAAAATTACTGATTTTTGTTTAGTTAACAAAATTATAATTATTGGCTACTATTTATCAAGCGATTAAACAAATTTAATCGTATTTTGAGGTAAAATATGAAAATTTTTGATTAATAAAACCAATGAAAAGACAGGAAATTATTACTAATGTATTGATGAAAATATTGATCAAAAATTGTTAATATTTTAATTTATTAAATAATATTAATATTATTATCGAAACCAATGTTTTGTTCATTTAATTTAATTTCACGTTTAATAATATGATTGAATGCATAATAAGTTAATTGATAATTGAATTAAAAATAAATTAAAATATAGTTAAAAATATAAATACCGCTCAACTCAACTTTAGTGACAATAGTGTCGGGCAATGACTTTCTTAGTAATTCACTTAAATTAGGAAATTGTGACAATACGTAAATATGTTTTGACATTTTCTTCTCATTAATAATTTCACTGATTATTACAAATACAATAATAACTCTTAATACAAACTATTTTATATTAATTTTTGCTTTTCTGATGAAAATGTTAATTACTCTTAAAAGCATTGCTTAATAAAAGATAATGAATAAGACATTTAACAGACCTTAATGTTTAGTCATTTATTTTCTCTTTCATAAACATATAAACCATATAAAGTTCAATCATTTTCTCCAATTATTTATCAAACTTGAATTGAACTCAATTTTTTTCTTCATATTAATGAAAGCAAATAATTATTTGAAACTAAATTGAGTGGTGTTTTAACTCAATCATTAAAATGACTTAATAGATGAGAAATGTATGATATAATGTGGTTCAACTGTAATATAGCATAATATCTAATCAAATTATTTTTCATCCTTGAGTTCAAATTGATGTCAAAGATTTTCTCCCTTAGAAAGTGATTACTGAACGAAAATAATCTCTCTTTCATTAAATAAATCCCTCAATCATTATAACTGTGTTATTCTATTGATGATTAGATTCTGATAATGTTATCATTTTTATTCGTATCACTTTTTATACAAAAATTTATTCAATCAAACAATTTTTAAGCCGATAGAGAGAAATAAAGGATATCTCGACTTAACAGTGCTCGAGCGGCCTTTGTCTCCACAATTCCTTCAAAAAATTTTCATAGTTAGAGAATATGGACTTAAGATATTTACCATTGAAATTCTGGTTAGGGGTCGTATGAGAAATTCAAATTGTAAAATATGAGAAAAATCATATCTCCTCTCATGAGAAACGGTTATAGATAAAGTCATCATTTTTTCACCAAAAATTCAATCAATTCTAAGGCTGTCTCAAGAACTCTGGAGTTAACGCAAGAATCATATCAGGAAGCTTAATTGGCTGCCAAAGTATTAATAACAAAAACGCATCAAAATGGTAAAAAATAAAGTACGTTTGTTTAAAATAATGATTCCTTCTATATGTTTTCTATGAGAAACTATCAGTCAATAGGCTTCCTGATATGATTCTTGCGTTAACTCCAGAACTATGCATCGAATTTTTTTTTCAGCTGTCCCCCTTTGGGGGTAATGTCTTCAAAAAGATTTTGAAAATTTGAAATGATGGTAGTTTTTCGATAGTGTTTCAATTGATTTAACTTTTGGTGAAAAAATTATGACTATCTATAACTGTTTAGGAGATATGATTTTTCTCATATTTTACAATTTGAATTTCTCATACGACCCCTAACCATAAATGGCCAGAATTTCAATGGTAAATATCTTAAGTGCATGTTCTCTAACTCTCGTTCTCTTTTACATTCGAGAGCGAGGTATTGCAGCGCTGAGTAGAAAAGCGATCAAAAGTTAAAGTTTGAAAGTTATAAACAATAAAATATAGGTATATTCGATACGATGCCTGACTATCTCAAAGTAGAGAAAGTTTATACAAAGCATGAGAATGTAAAAGAGAAGGAGAACTATGAAATTTTTTTGAAGGAATTGTGGAGATAAGGCCTCTCTGGCATTGTTAAGTCGAGATATCCTTTGAATGATTTGAATGTTTAAGAGCTAATTAAATAAAATCCAATTAATTAAATGTTTAATTTTTTGAAGGAGCTAAACTTTATAGCATTTTATAATTACAACTCTGTGTCTAGACTAATGTATAATAAGGGAAATATACCTTTAAAAATATGATCATCATTTATTCATTTTCTCATTTCTACTTTCGTTTCTTTTCAAAATTTTTTCATTTAGAGAAACTTTGAGCGAAATATTGCCCTAAAAAAGTAAATCCAACTTTAACTAAAGGTAATAGTAATACATTCTGTAATGCTTTATTGAATTAGTGATTCACGAGAGACTACAAATTTGTTATTTACTTGTATTATAGGCATAGCATAAGCAAAGCAAAAGCATAGATAGAGAGAGAAAATGAAAAAAGTTTATATGTTTTTATTTTATGTGTTTGACGTGATTTGCAATTTCTATTTTATTTACTCAATATTACAGTATTATTACATTTATTAGAGCTCCAGAAACGTGACACTCAGTTTCTACTTTACTCTTTATTTTATTTCTAGAGTCAGATTATAATAAATAATTAGTTGAATATGTTTTTTTCATCATATATTATAACATTGTCCTAAGTTTTCATTTTTTATCTAAAATTTTCTAGTTTTACTATTAGTATCACTACTTTATTATATTACTTTACTATTATAGATTTGGTTATTGATAATATTATTATCTTGTTTTTTATTGAAGTTACTATTTTTTAAATTAGTGAACTGTCATTGAGTTTCGCTATTTTAATGTTTGAATATATAATTGATATATTTTGAATTATGTTAGAGTTAAATAATTATTTGCTGACAATAATTAAATGAAGTGATGCACTGTTTTTCAAAATTTTCATATAATATTCCTTCAAACAAATTGTTTTATTATAATATGTTTTCAAATACAAATAGAACTCAATTAAATTCAAATATATTTTTAATATTCTTTGATCAACACTAATGAGTGAATTGAAAATACTGTAAATTAGATTAAATTAGTTTTGAAATAATGAATAACTTTATTAATCCATGAAAATTGTTGATTTTATTGAAACCATTGATTTGGAAGATTGTTTGGAACCATTGTTTGGAATCCTCATCTTTCAAGTCCTTGAGTATTCTTTTTAATCCCATGAAAAAACAGCTTTATATTTAAATACATTTGTCTTGAAATTTTCAGAATGAAAAATTCTTGTCACACATTTTGCCTTATTTTCAATCAAAACGATTTAATAGAAGTGTCAAATTTAATGTTTAGACCATTTTCATGATATTATTCATTCTTTACTGCTTTAAAGATACAATTGTAGAAAGTCTTGAATTTTTTTCTAAAATCTTAAATTTAAAGTCTGCAAAAATTCTATATACAATCAAAAGTATATACGATAACAGATTTAGAATCATAAATTTTTCGATAGAAAGAAAATCTTTTGTGATACATCTTATGTTCTGAATTATGTTGTTTTTGAAGAAACGATTGGATTTAATATCATTTATCGCAATATAATCACCCGTTTTATATTTTCGGTAGAGTTTTCATGAATAAGGGCTCAATTCTTATGCAAATAAATGTATTTCTTCGTTGTTTATAATAATGTATGTAAATTACAAACTCTATCCTTAACTCAATCGATAAATAAACTTTAAAACTACTCAATAGTAAACTCAATGAAAATAGAAACATATTAAGGCATTGATTTTCACCAAATATTCCCTACAATATGTTTAAAATTCAAAATGAAAAAAGATATTGAAATATATATTCCTAGAAAATAGATTTCAAATCATATTTTGACACTTGACTTTTCAAAACTTCTATTCATATGTGAATTAGTGAACAACGATTTGGATATTTGGCAGTATATATTAAGTGACTTATTTTATCTGAAAATTGTCTGTAATATTGCCTGACATCCAAATCTATGTTGACTTATTCATGTGTTCAATTCAAAGTCTTAATTCTTGAATGAAGTCTTTATTCACATAAAATTTAGAGTTGTGTTGACTCTTTTCTATTGTCCATGTTTTGACGTACAGTAAACTATTTTATCTAAAACTAATCTAATTAAAAAAGTCTCAAATTATTGATAAGTTCTTTCTCATACAGAGTTTAAATAATGTCATCGAATGTTGTTTTTATTTCAACTCATTTTAAAGATGAAAAGAATATGAATAAAGCTTCTTATATTAGGAAAAACATGTTTAATCCAAATATGTTATTATTTAGGTATTTGTTCTTAATTAATTAGTTTGAAACAAAACTTCTTTTGATGCAAAACAGAAAATGTTGACTTTTTATTCAATTGGAATCAGAATATAAACTGAAAATAAATCAAATTATGAGATATATATAACTGCAAAGAAAGGGAAGACATATGTTATAATTAGTGAAAATGCAATGAATCCCATCAAATAATTTAATTCAATTACTAAAATAAGTGTTTAATTAACATTCTATTAAAGCGATTGCTTTGCCTTTTCTTTTAATTCAATTATATATTAGGGACTATTTTCCTGAATCTTTCGAATATTTTCCTAATGTTGTGTTGCATTGAATTTGTATAATCAGTAATAGAAACAAAGCTCATAATAACTCGATTAGACTTAATGTCAAAATGCACTAAAAGTGATAAGACTAAACAGCTTTGCAATAATCAAATATTCATTTTTTGCAAGTCTAAAAAATAATATCTCAATTTTTGTGAATAAACTTAACCAATAAAAAACTTGATTCAATTTCACAATTTTCCTAATGGTATAAGTAGTGAAGTATGAATCAAATGATTTATTTATGTAAAAACGAATTATATGATCATTCTATTGATAGCATTAGAGTATCATCAGAGGGACATCAAAAAGTGATGAAAACTATTCTATTTTCGATCAAGTCATTTAAATAACTAATTGAAGACTACCATTAGTTTTTATGTAACAATTATACGTTGGAATCACTGAAATATTTAGTCAAGTTTTTCCATCAACAAAGTCTATCTCATCTAAAATCATGCCAATAGACAGTTCATGTGATACCAGTGTTGATGAGAGTTAGCTATAAGTTTAGCAAAAAGAGTGCTCACCCTCGAGACCAGTACCTGCAACACATTTGACACTTTCATTTATCATATCCTCCTCTTCTGATTTAAAATGGATTTATTTTTGTCGAATACTCTTAAGCATTACATTTTTAATGAAAAGAGACGTTATCTCTCATCCTATGATTAGTGTTGCTTTGATTTTGAATTATGACCTGAATATAGTTTTTTAATAATTTTTTTCTCGATCTAAAATTATTTTCATTCTCGAGTTTAACTTACATTTTCTTCATCTTTTCAAATTAATGTTTTTATTCAGCTTTCAAATTAAGTTTATGTAAATTAAATAGTATTACAGAGACTTTATATATTTTCATTCATGTTTTATAATTTAAACCTAATGTCATGCAGTCATTAATCAAAACAAAGCCCGAAATTTTTTTTCTGTAATATTAATACACTTTTCTGGGAAATAAAATAAGTTATATTTACTCAGGAAAAAAGTTTCATAATTTGTATAATTTAGGAATTTGTCATTTTTTGCTTCGATTCGTTTCTCACTTTATTATATATAAGTTATTAAGTTAAGAAAAGAAATTTTTTTAAACTTTTTTTGAAGCCATTAAACATTTGGTCTAAAGAAAATTAGATTTTTCTGACTTTTCTAATGTATAGTCTTTTTCCAACTGTAATAATTTGACTGTTTTACGTTTGAATCAAATATAATTGTATTTTTAGAGATCAATGATATGCTAGTTTACTGAATCATTTATAGTTGGAATGTGTTATCTCAAACCCATGCTTTAATGCTAATGATTATCAAATTAACTTGTATTGACATTTATTTTTTTCCCTTTTTGTTTCTGTCGATTGTATTGTTGAACATTCATTGTTAGACTAGAGATGATTTTCAAGCTTTAATTGCATTACTTTCTACTTTTGTTTTAACTAATTATTTGTTAATTATATATGACTCGTGTCATTAATTGAATTTAGATTTTACTCATCATTTAGTCCTTTTATTTAGATTGCAATTAATTATTTATTATATCAAACTTTACTGAGAGTTCAATTGAATGCTTTCAAAATAGAATTATACGAATAGAAAAACCGGAAAATTGAAAATTTAAAGAATCATTATAAATAATTTGACAAGTTTTCATAAAAAATAATGTTAACTTTTCTTGTTTTATATGATTTTGAATGACCGAATACTGAATATATCTATTAATGAGCTAAAAAATAATAGTTTCATTATTAATGAGAAATTTTGATGTGCGCCTGAATAAACTTTAACTTACAATGTTTAATGTACTGTATCTCAAAAGCAGTTCTCAAGTCATCATTAATATTAATTTTAAGTTTTTTCAAATTTATTTTTAGCTATAAATTTGGTGTTAAGTCTAGTTATGCATCTATTCTATGATACTGTACTACCATTGAGTGAAGTGAAACTTTTATTAATTATTAAATTTCATCTTATCATTAATATATCATTCATACTGTAATACATCTACAAATATGAGATGTTTTTCGTACAAAACTTACAAATATTACGTACAAATATTAGTCAAAGAGAAAGCTGGAAAAACATATGTATCACACATGCATTGCATATAATAATATAAAAAAATTAGTGAAGGAATACAATGACTTTTTTACGTCAATTTGTGCGTCGATGTCACCAACACTTGTCATCTAAACAATTATTGTCAAATGAAGAACTTATTTCACACAATAATTATGAAATGGATTATTATTTATCACAAGAAAATCACAATCAAATAATAAATAATATAAAACTAAGACATATGGAAAAAGATTTCAAACATTTATTATCCCATAACAATCAAAATAATTCTCATCTATTATCTGATGAAATAATAAAAAAAATAGCATTAATGCCTAATAAACTCGACCCTATCTGGTAAATATTGAGTAATATTTTTAAAAAAACATGTTCCAATTGTAAATATTTAAACTAATGCTTGCACTCAAAGGTATGAAACAGAAAACATTGATTTCAAAACAGTCGAAGAATTCGGAACAAAACCAGAATTTGATTTTAAACCTCAAACAAGCGAAGCTCTTATGCAAAAATTAGGACTTTTATACCTTTCGGATATAAAACTTGGAAATCTTGGTCTCGTCGGCGGTAAACGAAGTTATGCTCTTTTCGGTGATTTAGCACGTTTAGAGCAGGCACTCACTCGTTGGACTTTAAACACATTGATAAATGACTATAATTTTACGCCAGTTATTGTCCCGCAATTGTTATACTCAGATATAATACAGTCGTGTGGATTCACTCCATTTGGTCGTCGATCACAAGTCTATTCAATGAAAGGCGATCAACGAGTTTGCCTGACCGGAACTGCGGAAATGCCTTTGGCCGCACTCAATATCGGTGAATAAATCAATATTATATTCAAAAAAGTACTTTTTCAATGCTTTTTTAAACATAAATAATTTAATAAGTAAAGGCTTTCTTGAGTGACTAAGAAAAATGTTGTTTTCATGAATTTTTTCTCGTCTCTAAAGATTTAGACTTCACATAAGTATTTCATTCTTGACATTTGTTATTTCTTTTGATAAATTGTTACTAATTTTTCAACCAATAGGTGAAACATTTACTGAAGAAGACTTGCCAAAAAAGTACTGTTCATTGAGTCGTTGCTATCGGGCAGAGGCGAAGACTACTAAAGAAAGCTCAGGTTTATTTAGAGTCCATTATTTCAATAAAGTTGAAATGTTTGGTATGACAACTGATCAACAATCGACTACTATGTTAGAAGATTTTGTTTCTATTCAAAAATCATTATTCAAAGAGTTGAACATTTGTTTCAAAGTGATAGATATGCCGCCACACGAATTAGGTCTTCCGGCCTATAGAAAGTTTGATATCGAAGCTTATATGGCAGGTATTGATGTTCATTGATTTTCAATTTCTCAATCGATAGCATATTTTCTAACATTGCTTACTGTGATATTATGAGCTATTTATAGTGTAGAAACCGCTTTCAAACAGCATTATTCGAGAGTATGTACTTTCAAACTCAATAACTAGTACTGACTTATGATTTAAGAATAGATATTAGGTTTAAGAATATTAAGAATATTTCTTGACAACCATTAAACAAAACCATGAAATTAAGGTTATAAAAGAATGGGTCTATTTTTCAATAAACAAAATTGAATGTAAAATAGATTTGTTCAGTAAACCTATTCATTAATTTTGTTGTATTGATAAAGCGATGTCTTTTCTGGTCTAATGGCCGAACACGGCTTTCGTGCATTACTTTTAAGTAAACACAATAAATATTGTTATTTTATATGAGACTATAATAAAGATATTCCAATTCTTTATGTCGACATACAATTGTCTCAAATAAAGAACTTGGAAAAAGCTATTTTTAAATAAAATTGTTGTCTATTAGAAACAACAAAACAAACTATAAAATTGAAACTAAAAATTGAATAAAATTTTTCAGTCAAATAATATTCTCAGATATTTTCTATACTATCTCCAGAGTTGAAAATTACGGCATATTTCTCTTGGATTTTAAGATTTTTGTTTTCAATTGGTTAATAGCTTTTCAAAAAAATGATGAACTAATAAAATTGTATTAAGTGAGAAATGTTCGCAAATAGAAATGAAGTTTATTTGTATGGTTACAGGTCGTGACACGTGGGGAGAAATATCTTCTGCTTCCAATTGTACTGATTATCAGTCGAGACGATTGAACATCAAATATCGGACACTATCTCTAAATGAAGAAACAAATGAAATATTTAGTGACAAATTTGTGCACACAGTCAACGCCACTGCATGTGCTGTTCCGCGAATGTTAATAACCATTTGTGAACAAAATCAAACAAGTGATGGATTTGTAGTCATACCTGAAGTTTTGCGTCCTTTCATGAACGGACAAACCATTATTGATAAAAGACAATCATTGTTTGCTATTATTGAAGATCCAGAAAGTGGTAAACTATTGAAACTTTAATTGCTTTTTATAACTAAAGATTTTAGTCAACCGTTCAATTGAAAATTGCTTTTCACTAATATATATAGAATTGAAAATTGTTTATAGTATTATTGAATGAGTTTATAATAAAATGTTTAACTAACTCTGAAACCAATATTTCCAAATAGCTGTCATTTTTATTGTTTGAGTTTTTTTTTGAAGTAATGAAGTTTTTGATTAATGATTCAAAAGAGAACATAGTTTTCAATTATTCTCAACAGTTAACTATATTTTTTATCACAAGTTTTCAAAAAGAGTGAAGGATAACAAAATCCAAAATAAATAACTATTCCATGAAATTCAATGCTTGAAATATCATGACAACCTTTTTGTGAAATTCATTAAAAAGAAATAAAATATAAATTTGATACTTTCTTATGCTAGAGGTCATGATTCCTATACTTTAATTGATCTATAAGTTGAATTTTATTTCTCAAGCTTTCATATCAAAACTTAGTTTTATGAAAAGAAAGCTAACTTTTAATACCGAACTGACAGTTTGATTAATGACCATTTAAAATGATGTCATTTCTTTGTTGATTTGGTATCAGGTTTTCAATAAACACATCTGTGTTTACTGTTTGTATTCTTTTCGTAATACTTAAAAAAAAAGTATTTTCACACTCAATCCATTTATTCCAGTCTTTGCAAAAACTTGACAAAGAATGACAAATAAATATGCATAACATCTTTTCTCATTCAACAACTATTTATAAAATTTTTCCTCAATTTATACATAAGTATATTCTTGAATTTTTCTCTAAAGCAATTAATTATCTCTTTCCTGATCACTCAAAATTGACAGTCTTTACGAATTAATGGTATTTCTCTAAAAAATAAATACATCATTTGCTACAAAGTATTTTTTTCATTATAAAACTACAAAAAAGAATTGTTTGTTTTCTACTTTAATGGAAACATCGAATCAAGTTCATGACTCAATCGTTCTTTGTGTCCATTCAAATATTTTTTATGGAATTCTCAACATTTTTGACATACTATTCTTGTAAGTTAGTTATTATAAGATAGCATTGATATGTCATGATATAGTCTTTAACCCAAAAACTTTCAGATCTGCCCTAACTATCAATCATTTGAATCACATTTTGGTTTCTACTATCAGTGTTTATACGCGAAAATGTCAGACCGATTGTCACAACCCGTTTATCTTCATTCATAATGTTATTAGAATTTGAAAGAAAAAATCTGCTGAAACAGCTTTAGTTTTTATTTCAATTGAACTCATGTAAAGGTTGCCTCTTTTCACTGAAACACCTATTCATTGAATATTTAGACAAAAAACAAATGCAAGTGATCACCAAATATCCGACTCTTGACAATCATAATTTTCTCATAAACTTGAATATTTCGATAGAAGTTTCATGAAAAAAGTTTTCTTCCTATGTTAGCAAAGTAGAGAATTATTCCTTAAGAGTAAACAAATCTCGAATGCAAAATACAATTTATTTTGATCTGATTAAACACCATTTGAAGAGACATTCATTACATACAAGAGCTCATATGGAGGTGGGAAATGAAGAGTAAACTTAGCTCTTTGCCTAACAATGTGAATAAAATGACTCAAAATTGAATTAAGTTAGTCACACAATTTAAGAAATGTTATCAAATAAACTCAATACAACTTTTTGATAAGAAGAATATTTTTAGTGACTCACTCGTCAGTTTGATTTATCGATTGATAAGACTTGTATAAGATATAAGTCATAGTAAACCTTAAATTATAAGACAATATCGAACTTTTCATTCTTTATGTTATGGGATTTTTATGATTTTCTCAAGTTTTAAGAGTTGAGATAAAGGAATTTTTAAAAATTTCATCAGTAATGAAGTTCTCAATACTTGAAAGAAAAAATTTTATTTATACATACTATAAGCTCTTTTTATCGGTTTTGCTCTTCATTTCCCACTTCCATATGCGTAAACTTAACCTAACATTTGTTGCAGTCATTCGTCTTTATTAGTCTAAATCGCAACACAAACAGTAAATCTCTATTTTTCCTTTTCTTATGCTTTCGTTTTATTTTTTAGTCTATGAGAAAAAAGTTGACTTATTTTTGTCGTACTTCTTCACTATATTTTCTCTTCTGTCACAATTTCTTCTTATTTTCTTCGATAAATGCGTTGAGGCTTAGCTATTGTGAAGCACTCTTTATTTCACATCATTTTTTATGCTTTTGATCCCAATTTTTATTTAATAGAGATGTGGAAAATGTTGAGTTTATCAATTCATTTTTGATTCTGATATTGAACAAAAATTATTTTAATGAATTCTTGAAATAGAAATCTTTATTTTAGATATGATAGACTAAAATGCTTTCATTCTTCAATTCAATACATATGCAAAGGTTAAAGTTCGAATCTCTATATTTTTTGCCAGAATAAAAATTAAAGATCTATAAGATTTTTATATAATAATATGAGTCCCTCGTATTTGTGCGAAACTCCAAACTTAAAATGTAAAAACTCGAAATTAAACTATAAATTAACTTAATACCAATCAATTTAAATGCTTTTATTATCAATATATTTGTTTGAAAATGACTGAAAATTTGAAACCAAGGAATTCGAAAATATATTGCATTCTTTATATTACAAATGCTATTTGTTCATAAAGGATTCATTATAACTTTTTATTCACTAAAGATTTAATTAACTAGTAATAGATATTAGGGAATATTGAACTTATTAATCACACGGAAAATAAGCTGAGCTAAATTTAATTGTTTTCAATTAAGTCAATTTATTTATTCATTCAATTATATCATATCATATCATTCAACTTTAAATATGGATAATCCGAATCAGTTGAAAAAATCTCTTTGTTTTAAATTTTCACTCATTTTTCGATATTTATTTTGATTTGAAAATAAAATTTGCTTTATATTCTTTGATATTAAGTTAATTTAATGTTTAGTACAGGTATCGAAAGAAGGAACTCGTATACAAAATGCATGTAAATATCTTTTACAAGTTTCTTCTCTTTAAACTTGTGGGCACATAATTAAACGTTAATTCAACTCTTTTTCTAATCAATACTTTTCATGACACATGATTGATACCTATCTCTAAAAAAATAAATACTTTTTTCATTCTTAATCGTTAAATACAAAACTTTCTTTTGTCCATTCGCTCACTCTTTTTCTTTCAATTTTTCTCATTGTATTCATTGTTATTCTGTTAACTGTCCGGTCGTTTATTTCAAGTAAGAAACTATAGCACTTGTATTGATGCAGAAGTGGCCAAATCTGCCGGAAATCATGAGAAGAAGTGGCAAAATCTCAAATTTTCCGGGAATAACGAATTTATAGCATTATAATAACAATTGATATCTAACTTAATAAGACCTCTCATGAAACTTGAAACTATTTCTTTTTCAATCGCTTACTATAATTGTTTGACTTCTTTTTCTTCATAATAAGCTATTCAAACAATTTTCAGAATTCGACACATCGATTAAATTTTCGTGTCATAAGTTATATGTTAAATTTTTAACAAATATTCTAATATTAAACTAGAGATAATTATTTCTTTTGAAAAAATCTTTAAAAATTTATTCCATAAAATTATTGAGTTTCTAAACGTCTATAAGAATTATCGAAAATTTTTACTGACAATTTTAGACTTAAAAATACTTAAGTTTTTGCAAAACCTTTAGAAATTGATTGAAATCGGTTGAATTGTAGGTAAGCTGGAAACCTGAGGCTTTTCAAAAGTGATTACAGTGGTGTTCAATTGATTAACCGGTTTGTTCGAAACTATAACCGATCAGATGGGCTATGCTATGGACTGTTCAAAACTATAACCACAAATTTTCTATTACATTCATTGCAATTTTGTTTGAAAAAAATTATTTTCTTAATTGTGATTCTCAATCAAATGTATAATTTTAAAAATTTTAATTTCTCAATAATTATGATTCACAACTTAGAAAATAATTTTTTGTTCCAATAAAAATGCAATGAAAGTAATAGAAAGCACGCGTATAATAGAAAACCTGTCGAAGCAGTTATAGTTTGGAATAAATTGGTTAATGAATTGAACACCACTGTATCCCTGAGGATGGAATCCCGAAACTAGAAAACTCAACTTTTAAGATCCATTACTTTCTTTAAAATAAACTGAATCTTTCTCATAAAGTGATTAGTGATCGAAAAAGTTAGCGCATTGTATTACTCAAGCCTTTCTATTGAAACTTCATTTAAAAGATTGAATTTACTTTTTAAATAACTAAAAAATGCGACTTTTGTTTAATAAAATGTGAAATGAAAGATTATTGAAATTTTAAAATGTGAGAATTATTAATATATTATATCCCTTTGGGACATATGAATGTTGATATAAGGATTGCCCGCACAATAATTGAGTCAAACCAAAATGTTGTATTTTAGGACAAAAAGCCTGTAAATCCATACGATTAAAGCTGTGAATCTCTTGAATCTACGATTCTGTGAATATCCATCTGTGTTATGATGAGTCAAAAACAAATTAATTTAGAAATTCACTTCTCTCTAGACGTTGTTCAGTATTGCTAAATAAATTTGCTGTCATGTCATCGTCCACTATATTTGAGTTGATTTCTCAATTAATTATTGATAAATGTGTTTATTTAATTGCGAAGAGTATGTTGGAACCGATGGTGAGCTAGTGATGGCTCATAAAATCAATAAATCCAAAATATGCTAAACAAAGCCTTTAAAAATATGTAAACTTGTACTACACAAAAGCTTTAAGAGAAAAATGTTGAGCAGTGAAGCAAAACGAGTCTATGAGTTTCTCTTTCGTTTTCAATTAGTTTAAAGCCATAGTAAAAAGTGAATAATAAGGTATAGTATGAAAAATTGATGAGTTTGTGCGAGTGTTTCTATGTATGCGCTTAACTCATATCTAGGGATGAGATGAGGACACCAATAGAAAGTATGAGAGTATCTGTTGTTAAGCTTTTACGTAAAGGTTACCAATCAATAAATGGTTACCAAAACAACCGAAGAGAGAAAGAGTGAGGGAATGGATGATTATTTCCATAGCAATTCATACGCAAGATCTCTAAGGCTTACATGACAACACAATTCCATTGGACGCAAAAGCATTTTCTCGATTACTTTTAGCTATAAGTGAAGCCAACAACTGATCATCCCTTCCATCGGATTGAACTACAACTACAATTATGACTTCAGTCAAAGCACTTCCCATATAATACTTACGATGTCTGAGCCATAAAACAAAGTTAGTCAACATTTTTCACTCGATATGTGTCGTAATTGCGATTCTCTTTATTAAAATCTAGGAAAAAACTTTTTGTTAACGGTATTTGTGATCCGTGTAGTAAAAAACAGCTGCCGGTTATTCAAACAGACAAATAAAGTTGAGGTTTTCATATTATTATAATATTAGGCTCTCTTTCAGTTTGACGATTGGCATTTAGTTTTTTGGTTATTGACTTATCATCTCAAACAATGAAATTGTAGTTTTCATTTTTGGCAAAAACATATTTATGAATGAATGGACAGAAGAGCAGTAACAGATGGTATCGTTATAATGGAGGAAATAAGCGCTAATTATAATAATATAATTACCCTTCAGTCTACTCTTAATGATTCAAATGATGAGGAACAACATTTTAATCAAATTGCCGGTCATTTTGATGATAGTAAGACTTTTTTTGTTCATTCTCTTTTCAATTAAATCATTCTTTCCATTAAATTTATCATTAAATCTATTATAATTGGGATTTTATGATAAGTGATCTTTTCTTCAAATTAGGTTACAGTCAAGACAAATAAAATACGTTTGAATAGCTTAATAGCTTAGACTAAAACTATTGATAGGTAGCTATACTTATCTCAAACATTGCATTCAATTTTAACAATTTTCAAAAGCTAACCGTCTGTATAGACCAAAGTGACATTCAAAATTTTGTTTGTAATTCTTAAGTATTCAATTATTAGTTTTCAGACTCAATTAACACTTGATAATCACTCAAAATTAATACTTCAATCAATAGAAATAATTAATTACTCTTTAGAATAATTTATTGCCAAATGAATGAACATTATTAAACATTAAAATCCTCTATAATCTAATTAAAATTGCATTCTCTTCGAATAGTTGACAATAAAAGTGATATTCAAGAAAATGACGCAGTATTTCAACAGCAATTGAAGTATTGTTCATGTGGTTCTGAAGATGAAGAAGACGGTGACGAAGAGTTTGACTTAATGGGAGGCAATCGGTTATCGCCAAACAGGATGAAACAGCTAGAAGAAGAGCAAGAATTACTGAATGGCTCTTTAATGGCGTTGACATCACATTTTGCTCAGGTTCAGCTCAGACTTAAACAAATAGTTGACTCCACTGATGACCAAAGAGAAGAATTGCTTAAAGAATTGGAACAATTCGCTAATAGAGGAATACCTGATATAAGACAACCACAAGTAGACTTAATTGAGGACAATGAATGTGGTATTAATCTCTCAAAACAATTGAGTTTCTTTTTGCTTCAATTAAATTTCGATAAATTTTTATTGATTATGAGAAACCTCTCTTTACCTCTCTTTAAAACAATGTTAAAACACTTTAATTGCTAGTAATTCTCGATTACATAAAAGGTTTTCCAAATAACCTTATACTTTATTCTGAGAAAATTTTAATTTCAATATTTATTAAGATCTTTGATTCAAAACTTTCAATCTTCAGGTAATACTCCTGTCACAGAAGACAAACTAGAACTTCAGCGCATTAAACAGAAAGAGTTAATAGAAAAACTAAAAGATCAATTGGAAGACTTGGAGAAATACGCGTACGAGACCGGAGATATCGCTTCAATTCCATCGTCAATGCTATTAGAAAGACAAACAGTCATTATTGAACAATTGAAGGGTAAATTGCCATTAAATTTAGATGAATTGGACAAATCAACACCTGAAGAGTTGAGAAAACAAGTCGATAAAGCTATACGTGATGTAAGACATCATGTTTTATGATATTTCTTATTCTAAGTTTATTTGTTTGAGTTGAGCAAAAAATCCCATTCATAGGATTCAATACTCAATATTTTAAATCTTTAGTTAACTCAGAAAATACTTCTTATTAGAGGCTGAACTCAATTCAATTGAAAAGCTCTTATGACTAAGTTATAGAACATAATGATTGAGACTTTTGATCTATTACTGAACTTATGATTTCATTCAGTAGTTTAAAGCGTTTACTTATTTATTTGTTTAATTTGATTTATCAATTGAAACTATTGAATGAATCTTAAGTTCAATAGAGCTTTTCATTCATTAACGCTTTTTGATTGAAGTGAGAAATGAGTTGATTTATGGTTAAAAATATTTTGTGACTCTTTCATATTTTCATTGACTTAGTCTTAAAAATATTGAATATTAAATACTATGAATGTGACTTTTTTTTGTTGCTAAAATACACTTATAAACAATTACAGCTTTTAATATATACAATAATTATAATATACTTTTTTTATAGTTAGTAAATCCAGTTATAATGAAAGAACAACTTGTGGGCCAATTAAAAACACAAATAACTGATTTGGAAAGATTTATTCAATTTCTTCAAGGTATCAATAGTTCTCATTTATTATTTCATAGTTATCTTTAAAAGCGAAAACGCGTTCAGAATATTAACACTAATAAAAATGTATCTCAACTTATCTCAAGGTTTTTTTATGATAGGTATTCGAACTTGAACTCAACTTTGTTTTTCCTACTTTTATTGCTTTTATCACTTTGAAATTCATTGACTTGTTTGAAAGTGTTTTGACTTCACTTCAAGTTTTATTACTTGATTTTATGACCTTTTGTATAATTTATTATTACAAATAATTTCCAGAGTTAAAGTAGAGTTTTTCGTTAATTATAGAATTTTATTCTTTAATGTTAAAAACAAATTAAATATATTTATGAAAATATAATTTTAGGAACAAATGAAGAACACGACTCATGTACGTGTGATTGTCCACTACACGGAAATAATCAACAATCCATAGAACCATATAATCAACTGAAATCCGATGAAATGAAACGAAGAAAGTCTGAAAGAAACAAAAAGAATAAAGATAGCAATGAAACAGCAATCAAAATGATAAGAAGAGCATTAACTCTATTGCAAGTCTTTACTTTCGCACAGTTTGGATGCGGTAAACGTCTCTCTAATCCATTTTAAAACTCCTTATCATTTATATATTCAATAAGTTTATGAATTTATTCCAAGTTTTTCATAATTTATTTGAAACCCTTCAGTTTTAATCTTAAAATTTTGATGGAGTTTATGTGTCCTGTGCTTTAAATACTCTTTAATTCTATTCATCTTTTTGGAAATCATAATTAAAATGAACAACAATTAATTGAATTTTTTTCTCATAACCGAAGGCAATGTTAATCAACATTTTGAACGAAATATCTTGAAAAAATCTTCAAAAGGCAACCATTGGGGAGATCTTAGAGCTAGATTAGAGATAGCTATAGATCGCATACTAGACATACATCACGAAAAGCATTCCAATGATTCTGACTATACATCAGATTCAGATGACTCGCCAACTAATCTATTGTGTAATGAAAAAATGACAGCTGCAGTTCGAAAAGAGTTGTCCTCTGCTTTAAGAGATCTCATACAGCACGGACTCACAAGTCGTATACCTATTAATGAAGGAATGTCTCCGTCTCTATTCAATTGGGGCTGTTTTTCAGGTCGATCTCAACTCATACCTCGGCCGATGCATGCCTGGGATGTGATCGTTAAATACTATGAGCTTAAAGTATTATTTTTAATCAATTGTTCATTTATAGAGTTTGACTAAAAATACATGAATATTTTGTTGAAATTAAATGATAGAATGGCATTACATATAACGCTTGTCCGGCGCGCAAACTCTCGCAATCATTCAATTTACAAATAGTGGGCGGAATCGCTATAACTCCTAAACAGACTCTATTATCATGTATTGATGATATTATTGAAACACATACTAAGTTGAAACGAAGTCCTGATTCACATTTCAAGGCATTTGTTTGCTCTGCACTCAAGTAAGACAAACAAAAGAACTAAAAGTTATGTTCAATCGAATAGTTATAAACTCCATTGTTTTATTTGATTTGATTTTAGTGATGGAAAATTAGTTCAATGGCTTAAATTGATAGTCAAAAGTCGTACTATTATTGACTTGTGTTACGAGAAGTGGTCATATCTGGTTTCCACAGGTTTTGATGACTCTTTGCGTTCATTAGAAAAGTTGTCAACTGTTCGGTTTCATTTGCCAACTGATCTCGCGATAAGACAATTGCAGAACATTCACGACGCGTTCTAATCATATACTATTTAAATGAGATTTTAATATAAGATACAATTTTTGATTTGTCTTATTTTTTTATGTTTATTCATTGTTTGTAAATTTTGTTGAAATTATTTTTAATCTTTTTATTTATTTATTTAATGTATGATTTTGGTAATTGAAAATAATTATATAAAAATTGATCACTTTTGTCCATAGGATACTTATACAGGTATAACATTTAATGTGATATCAAACGAATAAAATGATCAATTAATTATTGAAAAGCTTTTCAACAAAAGTTATGCATAGAATAACACGTATTTCAAAATATAATTTTGCATAATTTCTTTGAACATTAGAGATTACATTGATTACAAAAAATTACTTAATACTAATTTTCTTTTGACTTTGAACTAGTAATGTTCTGATAACTATACTCTCAGATATTCAGGAAATATTGGTTTTTTTTATAATAATCACTGAAAATACAAATCTTATTTAGTGGAAAAACACATTTTAGACATAAGGAGAGCAATATCTTGCTCTTAACATATCAGCCATAAAATCATAGTTTACTGCTTCTGAAAAGAAAACCCCTGGAGTAATGTCAAGATGCAAATCAGATGCAAATCTTTTCATCTGTCGCATACCATTAGCTGTCGAGAGGAAGGGCTGCATTAAAGGCATTGGTCTACATCGTTGTCTCAATGAATCCTTATTACAATTTTCCACTTCAGGTAAGTGAATGTCGAAATCAGTGAAATTCCCGGAATAGAATTTTGGGTAATATTTTTTCAACAAATATCGCGGCAAACGTTTGAAAGGAATCAGATATTCAGTCTTTTCACCTCTTATCAAACGGTTAATTGATTTAATACTTCGGCCGTGAACCCAACAAAGGTCTCCAAATCCCACTTGAAATGCTTCTTTAATTGATGTATTATTATAATAAACTAAATAATCGTTTTCTATATCTGGTCTCGAAATTTTGTTTGTATTTGAATCAATTTTTCACATAATGTCATAGCTTTTAAGCATTAAGTGCTTACTATCACTCAATTGCCATTTGAATATCCGGTGATCCGGATATCCATCAAACAAATAGAAGACTGGACTGAAAAATATTTTTGTTGCTAATAAATTATTTTATAATGAATTTCATACTCATTGGGCGTCACATCAATACTCATATCTCCTGAATATCCGCCAACAGATAAATGAAGTTTAAAGTGAGGCGGAATTGCCAACACATTCAAGAGCATCCATGAGTTGATTGATTGCAGTGTCATATTCTGGTGGTCCCCAATGTGGTAAAGTTTGTTCATCATTCCACTGACGTCTTAAACAATGAAACTCTTTGTTTCTAACCATTTGATTAGCAAAAGGGCCGTCAGGAACACAATAACCATTATTTTTATTGCCCGCGCGTTCGAAATAGTCCCAAACAATACTTTTTTGAGGTGCAGCGAAATCAGCTGTTGTTTCCTTTATAGCGAAAATAAGTTGAATCATTAAATCATTAATACCAGGAAAACAAATTTCGATTCAATATAAGTAGAAATAATTTTTTTTCCTCTTTTACTAACTTTTGTAAAATCATGTTAGATTTGACGATCAAAACTCAAATCTGCCTCTTTTATTACCATTTAATTTCGTTTACTTTTTAAAATATAAATTCTAATTCTCTTTATAGTTTTTAAAATTAAATTAATTTCATACCCAATACGGTAATGATATATTAGGATGAAATTTTCTCATTTCTTTCTCAAATTCATTTAAGAACCATCGATGCCAAAGAGCTCCTTCACTAGTTTTATGTTATTGGCCAATAACGGGTGTGAATTTGAGAGAATCTATCCATTACTCCATTATTAAACAACTCTTTGAACACATTAACGACAATCATTTTTTCTTCGTGTGTCAAACATTTGAAGTCTTTTCTCACATAGAGCTTACTACTGGTTTCACTGGCTTTATTGAAGTCTCTGTTAGGAATTGATTCTGTATATAAAGCCTCGCGTTCTCTAATTCTTCATAAGTAAAATTTATCTCATGATTGAAATTCCGATAAACACTATTAAACATTCTGTCGAATCACTTCTATCTAGAAAAGTAAAAAATGTATTTAAATGTTATATAAGTTATACATAAGTTTATTAACTCAAAAAATCAAAGACTTCTTTAAACATCAATAAATATTGAATATTTTTAATTGTAGAAATTAATATGCATTTAACACTATTAATTATAAAAGAAAACCGCAAATCCGGGAATCCATTTAATACAATATTTTTTTAGGTTTATGTTCCTAATGCTGGTTATAATTGTTGCAAATCTCTCTTCTGTGATAACTGAAATTGCCGTCACTTCAATACTTCATAAACTTTAGTGAGCACGCGGTAGCTCTTGTTTATTGTTACTTAACCCTAACTTTACTTTGAATAAATGTTTCTGAGTGTGATTATAACCTATTTTGATACTTCATAACAGTGCCGTAACTAGCTATGGGGCTAAGAGGGCTTTTCATTCCTATTTTAAATCCTGTTTATTCATATTTTTCTATATGTTATAAACATTAAATTTTATAACAAAGCAAAAATACATAGAAAAAAATAAAAGCTATATAATTATTGGAATTGCAATCCGATATCGATATCAATATGATATCTTTAAAGAGCTTCTGAAAAGCTTTCATTTGATACCAATTTGAAGATTTTCAGTCTAAAAATAACAATGTTATGGATCATCAAATATTCTAGTTTTTGAAGTTGAAGGTGCTGTCACTTCGAAGTTCACAATTTTTCAACCAAACAAAAATACCGTTAATTTTCTAAGCATTTTTGATTCTCTGCATCAGAATTTAAAAATTATTATCTGGTTTCCTGAGCAAATGACTTGTGTCCATTGGTAGGCCGTGAGCGAGCGGATGACGCCTCTCAGCCAAAAGTTTCTTCCTAATCAACACTTCACTAAAAATCGATTTTAAGGTACAGAAAATCATCAAAAACCGTGTCAATCAATTATGAAAAAGACTGTACAGAAGATTTTAAAACTTGAAGTTTGAGGCGATATCTGAATGAATAGTTTTGTTCAAAAGAATATTTGAAATTGATATGAGAACTTTAGACCCAATTCCTTATATTAATTTCTATCTTAATTAACACTTTAATTTAACACTTTAAATGGTTGATTTTGCCAAAAAAAAGTGTTGATAGTTTCTTTGAATTTCTTTTAAGTTAAACATCTAACAAATATAAAGATAACATTTTAATACTCATTGAAAACTAAAATATTAATTAAATGAAAAAAAATTCTTTATTAATAGTCAGGTTAAGTGGTCAAATGAGTGAAATGTCCTCATGACATGTTAGACATAAGGAGAACAATAACCAGCCTTCAACATATCAGCCATAAATTCATAATAAATAGCTTCTGAGTAAAGCGCTGCCAAAGAAGTGTCAATCACAGCATCGAATACAAATCTTCTCATTTGTCGTATACCATTAGCTGTTGATAGAAACGAGTGCATAAAAGGCATTGGTTCACATCTTCTCTTTGATGAGCCTCTATTACAATCTCCGACTTCAGGTAACGCATGACTGAAATCAGTGAAATTCCCAGAATAGATCTGTGGGTAATATTTTTTCAATAAATGCTTAGGTAAACGTTTGGCAGCTGTTGGAACTTCATTCTTTCACCTCTAATCAATTGATTAATTGTTTTAACGTGTTTGTCATGAATCCAACAAAGCTCTCCAAATCCTACCTGAAGTGCTTCTCTTATTGATATATTATTATAAAAGTTAAATAATCTTTTTCTATATCTGGTTTCGAAATTTCGCCCGTTTCGGCATTCAATTTGATGCCAGTATTATAGCTTTGAGGCATTAAGTTCTTGTTATCTCTGAATTGCCATTTGAATAATTGGTAATCAGTTTGATATCCATGAAACAAATAGAAGGCCGGACTTAAATAGAAAAAGATTTGAAAAATAAAATTTTAAAATTATGAATTTCCTACTCATAAGGAGCCAAATCGATGCTCATTTGTCCTGCATATCCACCAATCGACAAATGAGTCATGAAATGAGGCTTAATAGTCAATATATTGAGAAAAAGCCATTTGTCGGACATTTGAAGGATGGCTGTGTCAAATTCTGGTGGTCCGAAATCATGTAATGTTTCATTATTAATCCATTCACGTTTTAAGCATTTATATCCATTTTTCTCAACAAATTTATCAGCAAATGGGCCGTCAGTAACACAATAACCATTATTTTGATTGCCCGCACGTCCGAAATAGTCCCAAATAATACTTTTTCCCGGGTTAGCGAAATGAACGGGTGACTCCTTCATTCAAAATTAAAACAAAATTTGTAACATTTGGAATAAATTAAATATATTTTACAATTGAAAATAAGATTATTAACAGATTATTGGCAATTATATGATTTCTTCTTTGAACTATTTGTTGATTTGATTTATACAAATCAATTATTGAGTAATTGTTTTTCCAGTAGCACAACAGTGCAATTTTTATTGAGCGAAATGTGCACATCCATTAAATATACTAAATATATCATTTGCAGTACAGTAAAAATGAAATATCTTTTATGGTTTCTTTTAATAGTTAACCCAATCTCTAAAGTTGACATGTGTTATGGGCAAATATATTGATATTAGATTGATACAGATATTGTCGTAAGCTATCCCTAAATATTCTTAAACACCTTTGCCTGCATAGCACGGATTTCATTGAAACAAAAACAGTTTTATAGGTTTTCGCGTTTGCTTACAATTAATGAATGTACAGTCGTTGCAGAAACTGCCCGTAACGATTTTTGGGTGTTTACTATACCTTAACATCGATGAATTTGAATGACATTTTTTTGAGTGAAGCATTTGATGGAAGAAGTTTTTGAGCCTGAGAGGCGTCATCCGCTTACTATATCACTATATCAGGTTACCATTCCAATAATTATATAGCTTCAGTTTATTTTCCAATGTATTTTTCTTTGTTATAAAATTTAAAAAATGTATTTTTCGATTTTAATAAACAGAAGTTTAAAATGAATAGGAAAATAATTTTCAGCTGTATAATTATTGGAATGGCAACCCAATAAAGCTATCAATATAATATCTTGAAAGAGCTTCTGAAAAGCTACCATTTGAAGAATTTGAAGAATTTCTGCCACGAAATACAATAGTTATGCTCTATTGAAAATTCTGGTTTTTGAAGTTTGAGGAGAAAATTTAAAAAATTAGAAAATCAATGACTCTTTAAAGCCTTTCGAGTCGTTTCTTTCATTTAATTTTTCATTTGTCTTTTCTAATGATATCAGAGTTTTAATTCAAATCAAGGTTTCGTCTTTTCTCATACGAAAACATGTTATGACGAATTTAATTTTCATTCATTAATACTTATTATTAGGGCTAAGCATTAAGAGTCTTCTTCTCCGCACTCATTCAATTGTACTTACCGTTTTGGATCAATGAAAGCACAGTTTTATTAAAATATATACTTATTGCAATACAAAGTTATAAGTTTTTACTTTATAAAAGCTGTCTTACACTGCAGGATATATTTTATTTTAACCAAAACTGTGCTTTTCATTCGCCCAAAACTGTATTGTTTATTAACATTCAATTTCAATTGTGCGCAAAATTTAAAATCTAAAAATCTGTTTTTGTTTCAATGAAATCTGCTCTATGCAGGCAAAGCTGTCTAAGACATTTGGGAGATAGTTTACGATACAAATATTTAATCTTTACTGGTATTTGTGTTAAAAGGAAAAGAATTACCTGAATGTCATTTATGCATAAAAATATGGATTTTCAATGACTGGCCAGGAAAACATACGAATACCAGAAAGGATACAATATTTGTAAAGTTATTGTAAATGACTATCAAAATATAAATTTTTTCTTCAAATTTATAACTTATTGGGTGACATCATACCCAATACGGTATTGCTATATTGGGAATAATTTTTCTCATTTCTTTCTCAAATTCATTTAAGAACCATCGATGCCAAAGACCTGCTTCGTTAGCTTTATGTGTTTGTGGCCAATAACGGGCGTGAATTTGAGCGAATCTTTCCATAACTTCATTTTTATACAATTGTTTAAACACATTAACGACAGTCATTCTTTCTTCATGTGTCAAACATTTAAAGTCTTTCCTCACATAGAGTTTACTACAGAGAGGCTTCACTGGCTTTATTGAAGTCTCTGTTAGGAATTGATTCTGTATATAAAGCCTCGCGTTCTCTAATTCTTCATCCGTAAAATCTGTTTTGTGTGTACACAAGCGATGAATTCTTTCGTAGCACTCCTTCTGGTCATTCTCTAATTTTTCAAATACAAATAAGCTCAGGAGAGAATTTGTTATTCATTTCAGACAATATTTTTATATAAACCTATAAAATAATGCTATTAATTAAGCTGAAGATTATTTAAATTAAAGCGTTTTCCACTGACACTCATTAGCATTTGATTTGATTTATAGTGGCTTACCTTTTATTTCTAGCCCAGCTTTGATTTTATTACAATCGATGCATATAATAAACATTTGAAACATTAAAATATAAAATAACATTATATCAAATTGATTTAGAAGTTCTCTGAATGACTTTTTGTAGAAGTGGTTAATCAAAACTTTCAAGTGTTTCAAAATTCTGATAAATATATGAATTTTTCACTCGACCACTAAGGATACAAAAGCTCTGATCAATATTCCCATAAAATGAAAAACTATTTCAATTTCAATAAGCTATTTTTAATTACCAGTTATGTAAATTATATTATTATATTTAATTTTAAAAGCAAGTGTTACCCCATTTGAACAAACATTTTGCAAAATCGTTGATCTCATTTATCTTAATTTATGATTAACAGAATTTTTTAATTTTCGGATCAATTTTATTGTGATGTGACAAATGCGAAGAGTTCAAACTGTATAGTTTTCAACTTAGAAAACACTGAAAACTCTGTTAACTGATTTAACAGAATTTATCAATTTCATTTTATATAACAAGTTAGTATTGATTAATTCGAAATTCTCAAGATAGCAGATAAAGGTTAGAGTTAGATACGATCCTATTATAAATGGTCATTAGATCAGAAAATTGATATTCAAGAGTTCATTTGTAGTTCAGGAGTTCATATTTAAATCTCTTTAAATGTCAAATAATTTGTGTAATTTTTAAACTTTTGTTAGAAGAGAACGAGTTAATAGATAAATACTATCTGTCCGTCCGTCGTGGCCAACAATACTTCAATTTTCCCCAAAAATATGAATTTCAATAACTATTGTCAAAAAATTCTCAAAAATTATAATTTTTATAGATTTCAATATTATTGAAGTTTTAATTGTTGCAAAAATTACAAAAACAATTTGGAGGTCTGTGTCAACCACTCAATACAATCCCTCTTCAGTGGTCAGAACTTGCAGACTAGTCCAAATATGTGCACCACCAAATATAATACGGGGTCAGTTTTGTGTAAAACTTAAGAAATCCTCCATTAGGAATGAATATATTGTTGACACTGTGTTGATTTGGAGAAAAAAATTCCATTATTAAGTAATGCTATTTAGATAATGAATAGGAATTTTAATAGATTAAATTCTTTAATTTGTTTTTCAACATTTTAATTTATCGTTTAAGATTAAATTACTGAATAAATCCCCTAAAATTTCTTGTGTTGACTGATATAATAACAATTTTTTTCTCCAAATTTTGCTATCATTATAAAGGCTAATTCTGATAGAGGAATGTCATCTGAAACAGTCATAACTTATAAAATTTTGAAGGACAACAAATGATAATTGACACAAAATTCCATTTGGCGTCTTCATTCCCAAGCAATCTTTTTTAGATAAAAATTATGTATATAATTACCCATCAAATTTTAGGTAGTTTTTAATTGAAAT